>JAKRZT010004213.1:0-85364 GCA_029582215.1 Solanum sparsipilum
AAAAAAAAAAGTATCACAGTATAAGTTGTTGAAATCATTTCCTCCATTCAAATAACTTTTAAGTACAGCTATTTGCACTTAGCTTATTATTATTTTTTCACAATTAATTACTCTTTATATCTTAATTTATGTGAAATAATTTGAATTTCAATAGTCAAATAATTTAATTTTGATCACAACTTTTGACATAACTTTTAATAATCAAATAAATTTATATATTCGAAAGCTACGTAACTAGTTGGTCAAACATAGCTATCGGTTCAAAAAATTTGGAAATTAAAGTTAATTTAAGTGCTAATAGTTACTTGCCATGAAATGATTAACAATATTTATTATTATTATGTAAAGATTTCCTAAATGTTATCTACAAATATTTTATTATTTTTCTGTCCCAAATTATACAATGTAAATTTAAAAGGGTACACATTTTAAAGCGTATGTGTATACTTTAAAATTTGTGATGTAAAATAAGTCATGTGTGTTTGTGTAACTATAAAATATAAATCATTTATTGAGAGTGAAATTGATATTTTAATATTTAATTTTTACTAAATATATAAATATTTCATTTTTGGGATACTTACTAAAAGAAAAGGCGTGTAATATAATTATAACAATAGAAATACAAAATTATTGACCAAAATTAAACTAAAATAAGGAAAGTAAAGTTACAAGTATAAATATTACTTTCCCTAAGTATATTCCTTAATAGTAAATTACAAACTCTTTAAATACATTTTTTAATTTAAAAAATAAATTAAAATATGAATCCAAAGTAGTTATAACTTCTCAACTTTATATTTTGTTAATTCAAAAGTAAATATCTTTTCAAGTTTTATCTTTATCCTAAATATTCTAAATATGTGAGGGTTAGAATTTGAAGTAAAATAATTTTTATTAACTACCCCCCGTTCCAATCCCCCCCCCCCCCCAAACCCTCACATACAATGTGTTGTAATCTAACTATCCATATATTATACTTGGTGCCAATTATTTGCATGGCAAAAAGATATTCATGTATTATACTTGGTGATCGAATATATATGCGTCTATATATAACACTCTTCTTATAACATAATATAAGGCAAGATTAAGTGAAAAGAAAAATATTCAATAATAAAGAAAAACTATTACTATCAGGGGCGAACCCACATGGAGCCGAGGGAGTTCACCTGAACCCTGTCACTGGGAAAATTATATTGTATGTATAAGATAAAAATTACGATTTACGTATATATATATATATGATATGTTGAACCCCCTCAACATAAGATTAGTACACAGTGCAGCGGTTAATAGGGATAAGGTCTTCCGATTTATGCCGAGATCAAATCTCAGTGGAGGTGTTCTCATTCTGATTTTCTCTCTTTTGTTAAGACTTTTTCAAATAGGTTTATATTGTAAATTTATGAGTTTCTTTAAAGTATTATATTAATACATAGTAATATTTCAATAAAAAATATGATTTCCAAGTAAATATTGTTATATACTTAATAAACTTTTTAACAAAGATATTTACTTTAGACAAAAAAAAATATTGAATTTAAGTTCACTGATTTATGATTTAACCTGTTTCTATCTAAATCGACTAGCATGCTTATTTTTTTTTTGAACCCCCTGAATCAAAATCCTGGTTCCTCCACTGACTATTACTACTACTTTGTGTCTCTCTCTTTCTCCCGTTTTCTTCTTGTCATTTTATTTTACTACACATGCTTTATTTTATAACACGTTATCAGCACGAGTCTTTTCATCTACGAGAATATTGAACTGTGCATTAGCCCAAACATAAATAACATAGAGTATATTCTATTTTGCTATATAAGTCTTGTTATACTTGATAGTCTAAATTTGATGTGTCTAATGTAATTATTATTAATGTTATCATGGATCTATGAAGCTAAATATTGGAAGGATAATTAGTATATACTTAATTGATAACCTTGTTGGAAGAATTGAACACACTGAATTCGCAAGAAGACTAAAAATGAATAACATGAATTTTTAATTTGGTTGATACTTTGTTGTGGTTATCACCTAGTAATGCATAATTGTTTTTAAATGAGATATAAATAATTTAAGGAATGCATATCAAAATTTTAAAAAAACAAAAGAAGAAAAGGTATTAAAATTTCTAGTGTTGACCTACATTAACTTTGATCAACATCATTGATTATTTTTACACGTGTTTATCTTTCACTAGCTAATCATTTACTTCTTGATTTATTATAATATAACTTATTTAATTTTCTTTACAAAGGTAAGAAAACTAATATTTGAGAAGTATTTTATTTTCTTTTGAAATCATCAAAAGGATTTTTCTGTCACGAAGGATTCTTTGAAGAGGCAATAGTATGTTATTTAGGTTGGCAATTAATAAATTTGTCAATGGTAAGCTAATGGTATAATTTTTGCTTTATGGTAAGCTTCCTTCATTATACTAATTCAATTAATTCTGATTTGTATATATCTACAAAAAAAATATGCTAATTTTTTAAATCCATAAATGCTAGATGTCATTGAGACAATATGACATGTAGACTTTATTAGGTCCATTAGTGTTTATTTAATTTTTGAATTTTAAGGTATCATTTTATTGTGATGATTGGTGTTTACCTCCCGTTGTTTTATCTTCGAATTACAATTGAAGAAAGAAATTTTCTTAACTGCCAATAAATGAAGTTAATTTTGAGAATTAATTTGTTGATCTTTCAATAAGTGAATTATTCATAAAATTTTTAAGTTGAAATAGTGTTCAGAGCCACCTATGAGGATCGACTGTGCTTCGTTTAGCAAAGGTAATAATTTGTATATGATCTTTTGAAGTGATATGATTAAATTTATTTGTGCTATTAATAACAAAGCGACAATATTATAAAGGTTCCAGGATGAATTTTATTTTGTACTATATATAATGTCATTAATTGATGTAAAACAGTGTATTCAAATTTCACCACACCAAAAAGATAAGATATCGATTATCTTTCCTGTTTCCTGAAATATACCCTTCAACACCGATTATCTCAAGTGAAATCAAGTCCCTATAACCAAACGTTGAAGTTGACAAGCCAAAAGAATATTACTAAAGTAATTATTTAATTTGAATGTATATGTTTGACATGATATTAAAATAAGCATATGAGCATGTAATATTTTACTGTTAATTAAGACAACTTAGATAAATTATAAGTTATTGATTGATTTTATAAAAATAAAAAAGATATTTTATTATAGAGCGTGGTTTTTATTTTAGTGGTGATAGCTTTTTTATTTCTGAAAAAATAATGAATACCTAAAATGTATTTAAGACCGTAATATTACGTCATTCATACAATAATCACATATACATATTTTTTTCAATCACAATCAATTCAACTTTTGAATGATTTAAGAGAAGACCAATAATCCAAATCCACTAGACTATCATTAATGGATAGGATATGATAGATAGGATCAATGGATCAGAGACTTCAAATCTTATCACGGTAAAAGTAATATACTAATAGAAAGTATTAATTTCAAAGAATTTTATGTGATGCAAACTAAATTACTGCAATAGTAATTCAAATTGATACGAAAGGAATTGTTAATTCACATTATTAATCATCACGATGGATAATAGCGCGAAGCTATCGTGTGTTGAATTATGACTTCATAGTAGCGCGAACGCCTCCAAATCAAAATTCGAACTAGAAGTGACGACACAGTACGGACCTTTTGACCCAAGGACATGTATTGTTGGCTAAGTCATCATGACGTACAAAAGGGTCGCACTGACCACCTTGATGTACAATTTTCACATCACGCAGCAAATATAATTTTAGCAAATGACTTAAATATGTAATGGAATATTGTATATATAATTTTAGCAAATGACTTAAATATGTAATGGAATATTGTATGTGACAAAGTAATCTTGCTATCCCGATCCACTAAAATCAGTCATTTTTCGCTTCGATTTATTAAAGGAAAAGAAGGCAAGTGCATAACGAAAATCAAATTGTTATTGATAAAAGAGAAAAGACAAAAAATCACCAATGAAGTTGTCCCGAATGTTCAAAAAGACACCTTAATTTTGCGGGTGTCCTATCCACAAAAGTATTGAATATCTTTATAAAAAAGGACTATTTTAAGCCATGCATTTTCTCATCTGGTAAGACGCGCGTGAGCATATCACCTGGTATTGAATATCTTTCTTTTCTTTCTTTTGTTTTCCATTTCTCGGATTTTCATGTCTTTTTTATTTCTTGGTCAAGGGATAATGGAGTAGAGATAATCTCCTTCATTTTTGTCAATTCTTGGTCAAAATTCTTGGAGGAATAGCTGAGTAAACAAGGAATTGAAGGTTAACACGCTAGGGTTTTCTTACATCATTTGAAAAAGATCACATTTTAATAAGTAATTAAACCTTGAACAATTTTAAATTAAGTTTATCCACTGGAAATTAGAAGCGAATAGTTTTTGGGGAAGATGATGAATTCATCAGAGAGAGTTCCAACAGCTCTTTTGAGCTTGTTTTGAGGAAGATGATGAATTTAAATAAAGTAATCAATAAGGAAAAAGCTGAAATGTGACATCTTTTAATTGTTTTTTAGCACAAGAAACAGACTTTCACATGCGTGTTGTGTCTGTTCACAAATCATGTGAGAAAATGGATCAAACTGATCCTTTTACAAAGATATTCACTACTTTTGTGGAGTAATAGAATGACCGCAAAATAAGATGTCTTTTTAAAAATCCGAAACAACTTCTATGTCTTTTCTCTTGATAAAACAATTATACTAGATCAAGCCTCATCAAAAAAAGACTGACGGCCCTGAATCCTATAAATCTAAGCTACTTCCCTAGAACAATAAGTATTAATTATTTAGAAATGGTTACAGAAAATTATATTCCTAAACCTTCCACTTGATGTACATATGGACATATGGAGATAGGCTAGTGCACATGAATAAAAGTTTCTTTAACAAAAAATTCTCAACCCCCAAAGTGTTACAACTAGTGCCTAGTGGTCAAGAAATTAGAAATAGTGTTTGGTAGTATTTTCAATAATTGGCCCAAGATAATGTAATAAAATATCAACTATATCCATTTTTTCATATTTATAAGCCAAAAAATGGTTCTACTTCCCTTACTTGTCAAGCCCACTTTACTAGTCTCCTAGCCCTTTTTGTTAATTTTTCCCTTGCACTTTCAACTATGTCTATAGTTGTAATAACCACTTCTCTCCTCATCTTCTTTGCGTACTTAACCAATGCAAATGACATGTTCTATAACAATAACAACAACAATAATAATATCGATGAGGAGGTACAAGGTATATATGAAATATGGTTGGTAGAGCACGGTAAAATATATAATGGGCTAGGAGAAAAGGGGAAAAGATTCGAGATTTTTAAAGATAATTTGAGGTTCATCGAGGAACATAACAACTCGAAAAATCAGACGTATGTGCTAAGATTGAACCGATTTGCTGATCTTACGAACGAGGAATACAGGACCATGTTTTTGGGCACGAGGAGTGATGCTAGGCGCCGCCTTGTTAAGTCTAAGAACGCTAGCCATCGTTATGTTTTTGGGGCTAGCGATCATGTACCGGAATCGGTTGATTGGAGGAAGAAAGGTGCAGTTGCTCCTATTAAGGACCAAGGGAGTTGTGGTAACTATACTTTTTTATTTTTCGAGTCTATTCTTATACTTGCTATAAGTGTAGGATGTAACCTTTTTTACAAAATATCTTTGAGTAACTAAAATATATTCTTTCTAATAGCTTAAACTTTTAAATTATCTTATCTGACATGATATTAGGAGACATGCATTCGAGTCACGCTGTCATCCATTATAAAAAATGGATCTCCACATGCATACTTTGCTTATCAAAAAGAATCATGCTCGCACCATTACTATAAACAAAAGTTTTTTCCACCGGGAATTAGTGAGAAATTTGTGATATAAAACATGATTTTTCCACTCATTTAACATCGAATCAGCTCACTGGACAAATACATGATGGGAAATAGATATTTTTGATCGATTCAATCAAAAATATCTGTGGAATTAGTTACTGAACAATTTTCGGTGGAAAAATAGTGATTCTTTTTAATAGTGTAGCGCGTTGAAAACACAAAATAAATAAATTAAACCTATATAAATAAAAAGTGTGATTTCTCTAATAACTTAGCATTGTTATCACTATGTGCCTTTGATAGAGGTGTTTTGATCATTTTTATTTACAGGGAGCTGTTGGGCCTTCTCAACAGTAGCTGCAGTAGAAGGCATAAACCAAATAGCAACAGGAGAAATGATCACCTTATCTGAGCAAGAATTAGTAGATTGTGACACAATGTATAATGATGGTTGCAATGGTGGCCTTATGGATTATGCTTTTCAATTTATCATATCCAATGGTGGTATTGACACTGAATCTCACTATCCTTACAAGGGCATCGACCACAAATGTGATCTTGTTCGGGTAGGTTTATTAATTTCGTTGAATACATCAGTAAATTTCATTTAGATATTCAAATTATAGTCCGTTCAAATTGAGTATTTGACCATAGCTTAGGTGATTAACTAATCTACACAGTAGTGCCTGAGAACACATGCACGAGTTTATTTTAAAATTTGAATAGAAAGTGTCTAATATATATGCATATAGTAAAACCTCACTAAATTAATATTCGATTAATTAATAATCTCTCTAAGATAATAATTTCCTCCCGTCCCGGCTTGGGCCAATGGAAAAAATTCACTCATTTCGATAAGATAATAAGATAATATATTTTCAGAAGACCCCTATATAAATATATGATCCATTAATATTATAAATTAATAATTCCTTAAAAGTACAATATATCTAAGAAAATTTAGTGAAATACGATTCAATTATGTTCTGTTTTTTTGTTCAAATTTAAACTAATTGAAGCTCATTTCTAACTTTTCTAATTATATCCAAAAGTTTTGGTGTTATCTTTTCTAATTGCACCATAAAATTGTGATGAGTTCTAGATGCAAATGTTTCTTTATGCGTAACTAGTTTCAAAGGTATTGCATTATCGTTAACATTGTTTTTCCAATGATATCCACAATTTTTTCTAAGCTCTGTACCTCTAAACATGTATCATTTTCACCCACAACTTTAACGTCCATTTTATCGCGGTACCGAGATCATTAATCATGACCTCAAGTTCATGAATGACGTTTTCACAAGTGGGTTTTTTCAATTTCTTTGAGATTTCATCTTGAACAATTTTTTCAGTGTCGAAACACTCATTAAATAATAAATATTAATTTATCGATTAAATAATACCTCTATAAAATAATAATATTTTATGGTCCCGCCTATATTAATTTAGAGAGATTTTACTATAATAAAATATTCTATCATGAGTTCGGATGTTCAATTGACCATAGTTCCAATGTTCAATTTACTCATAAATTTAATTTGAAATGTGACAGAAGAATGCAAAGGTTGTGAGCATAGATGATTATGAAGACGTGCCAGCAAATGAAAAGGCACTTGAGAAGGCTGTAGCGCATCAACCTATTAGCGTAGCCATTGAAGCTTCAGGCAGGGCTTTTCAGCTTTACTCCTCGGTAAATATTCATAAGCTTTTTATAATCTTAAATTTTCTTTAACTGTTATAGTAAATAAAGTTCATCGATTATACGAGGAACTAACTTCGTTATTCTCATACCTATGAAAACAAAAAAAATATATGCAAAATGAAGCATTAAAAGAGTTTTGAGAAAATGTATATCTAGGTCAAAATATCATGAATTACAGTTGAAAAATAAAATAAAAAATAACTATTCAAGTTAAAGGAATAGATATTTTGTACTCTAGGTCCTCTACGGTAGAATGTACACCTATGCAATAATATAATATCTTTTCTAGAAAATACAGTCCGACAACATTGTATACTCAATACATCTTGAATAAAATATTGATTTTGAAGCTCTATCAAAAAAGCACATTCGTTCAATAAGAAGTGTCTTAATGATCACATGAGTTATAAAGAATAATGACACTACATATTATCTTCACTTTTATGTCCACTAGTATATTGCACTCCAGTATTTTGATATTAAAATGACTCTACCACCAACAATATATTTAATTATGCTTCAACCGTTATTTTCTTTTTTGAAATTGCTTGGTGATATTTGAGTCGAGAGTTTATTCGAACCAACCTCGATATTCTATGAGATAGTGATAAATTTTCGTATATTTTATTATCTTGAAATTTTATTCCTGAAATCATAGTGAATATGTTACTTTGTATTCGGCATTTGCTGACTTAAAATCTTGAATACGTCTATCTATGTCGTCAGGGCATATTTACTGGAAAATGCGGAACGCAATTGGACCACGGTGTGGTGGTGGTTGGCTATGGCACAGAAAACGGAGTGGACTATTGGATTGTGAGGAACTCATGGGGCACTAATTGGGGCGAAGATGGCTACATCAAAATGGAGAAGAATATAGAAGCCACAAATTCTGGCAAATGTGGAATTGCAATGGAGGCGTCTTATCCAATTAAGAATGCCATAAACATGGGAGAAGAGGGGATTATAAGAAGTACCTAAAGAAATAAAACTGCCACAAAGTGGATTACATGGCATGGATTATGTCTATTTTGTGATTTTTAAGTTTATGGGCATTGTTACTCCATGAGCATTATTTGGGCATTCCTTTTAATGGATTTGTCTTAATATATGTATGTTTATTTAAGGATCAAAACCTTTATTTTATATGTTGACAAAGTTAAACAGAGAAATCAGTGATATCATACATATTTTTTTTACTAGAATAAGAAGTACTATACTCACCAACCAATGATTTTGCATGACCTTCTCTCTTTTCTCTTTTCTTTTTTCCTTTTTAATAAATGGAATCCATCCACTCAGGGAGGATCAAAGCCCAGCATAAATGTTTCTTCACCCTTCTCTAAAAGTTGGTCAGTTGTAGCTTGTTCATGCATAATATGCCCCTTGCCTCCAAAGACGGTCCATTTTCATCAAGAAAGATTTTTCGCTTTTGTGCGGTTGTAGGGAGGATCAAATTCCTCACATTATGAATTCATATAATAAATAATACATACATTATAACTCTTGCACAACTAGTAGGTTAGTCAAAAATATGGAGGCTTCTTTTGATATTCATCATCCTATGGCATATTCTGATAAATCTTTTTAGGCTTATCTACTAGAGGGTCTTAGTAGGTGTTATCATGACCCTAGTTTTTGGATCGTGGCAAGTTGCTATCATAATCCTAGGTCACCAATGCAGATAGTGCAAAGCTAATGTCTAGTAGTGTCCTGCGGATCGGTGCGGAGAAGTTTGTATTCTATCTTTGGAAGGCTATAGGTCATCTTTAAGAAGATTCTAATTTCATTTGATTCTATATCATGTGTCCTTAGCCCTGTGTGTTTCTAAAATTCTCATTTGTTTCATTCTTTCAAAGATGTAGCGCAGGAGAGGTGCCGCAGATAGGACGATTCTCCCGGTCCGACAAATAGAGCCCAATTAGGGGTAGAGTTAGAGGCCGACCCTGAGGTTGTGCACGGCGGCAACACCCCCCTGAAATTAGGGTAGATATGTGACCCCTGATCTGGTCATTGAGCCTTAACAGACGACTATTCATCCAAAACTAGTGGGCCCAAGGCCAGCGCAACCAGCACCTAAGCCTACAGATGCATCGGGATACATATGGTCATTGCTCAGCTTCAAGCGGTGTTAGGGTGTATGCAACAGACCCCAGCAGGTGCAGGAGCACAAGATGTCGTTGTGGCACCCCAGGTAGAGGGACCATCCGCACCTCTGGTGGCTCAGCCGATAGTAGTCAAAGAAACCATGTCAGTTGAGGAGAACAAAATGCTAGGCCAATTTTTGAGAATGTCTCCTCCAAGGTTTTCATGGACTACAAGTGAGGATGCTCACAAGTTCTTGACCAATTTCCATGATCGATTATACACACTAGTCCTTGTTGAGTCCAGAGGGCAGACTACATGTCTTATCAGCTAGATTGACCCGCCAAGTAGTGGTGGTGTTTGTATATATGGAGTGTAGACTAGCTGGATAACCTCTCCTAACTTGGGTACATTTTTTTGAGGCCTTCTTGGCCAACTTCATACCTCGCAACATCAAGGAAAGATTTAGGGATCAGTTTTCTAGGCTGGTGTAGGGCACCATGTTAGTGTCAGAGTATGAGACATGTTTCCAAGAGCTCTCCGGACATGCCACTATGATTCTTCCCATAGAGGAGGAAAGAGTTTGATGTTTTCTTCAAGGTTTGAGATTCTTGCTCTGGATTGCTTTAGAGTCCTTGACATTAGTAGGTAGGTCCTTTTTAGATGTAGTTGAGCATGCTCGAACTATGTTGGAGCTCTATCGTGAGGCTTGTGGGAGCAACGGTAAGAGGGCTCACTTTCAGGGTAGGTACAATGGGTCCCAATCTTGTAATAGGGGCTTTTCAGGCAAAGGTCAGCATGCTTATCAGCCCCTGGGGTATTGCAGCCGAACTGGCCTCACTCTAGACTTTGGGTCGTAAAGGCTTGGGTAGGTGGTGGATCAGATAGTCTTCCTTATAGACCTTGGGGAAATAGAGGTTGGCCACTATTGGGTTTAGGATCTTTTTTTCCCTTCCTATGTGGATAAATAAAAGTCTTATTAGGATCAACCCTTTTTAGCCAATAAGCCCAATATTATGTGGCATATATAAGGCTTATTTAGGTCTTATTTTCAGAAACATAAGAGAGAAAAATCAAGAGAGATCCGTTTAAGAAATTGACAGAAAGAGAGAAAAATCCCGTTTTTGCTTCAAGAAATTTTCTGCTTGGGCAGTCCGCTTCAAACAGAGTTTACCGCTTCGTCAACCGTTGGTTCGTTCTTAAATTTGACCTAGGCGTTTTCAGAATCAGGTTCTTGCAATTCAATGGTAAAGATCGGATTAGGCGGTCTGTACCTTCTGATTTTGGGGCGTGAACAGTAGCTCATTTTTGGGTGAAATCACTCCTTTAATTCTCTAGTTTTGGTGCAATCTTGTTTTGTTGTTGCTCGTTGTGTGACACTTGTTTTGTGGCCAATTTTGGAGAACAATTTTGTAACTCTTGGTGTTTATAGTGGAGCTTTTGGTCCTTGTGGTTTTTTACTCTTCACATCCAAGGATTTTCCACGTAAATCTCTGTGTCTTGTGTGATTGGTTTATTCTTGTCTTATTATTTTAGTTTGGCTGATATACTTGATGTCCATTCTTCATAGTGTTTGATTTAGTTTGTCTTCTCTTGGTTCAAATTGAAAGGGAAAGTTTAGACTTGGGTATTATTCTGTTGTTATCCTGTCGGGCATTCTTGTTAGTGCCTTGCCTTTCCCAACAGCCACTGTGTTAGAGATTGTCCTAGGTGCAGGGTTGTGGTTCCTGCAAGTAAAGGCGCTGCTCAAGGTCGTAGGGGTTGTCCGATAGGTGCTCGAAGAGGTACTTAGATAGGTACAGTAGGTGAGAGATCTAAAGCCAATCTGATAGTGGACGTGAGCATTATTTTGTGGTTACTGGTAGGTCGGAGGCTGAGGCTTAAAATTCAGGAAATGTAGGTACGATCTCAATTTGTCGTCTGCCGACCTTTACTTTTTTTAAAATCTAGGCTCTACTTATTTGTATGTATCTATTTATTTTAGTCCTCGATTGGAGTTGCATTCTAAGTCCTTATTAGTTTCGTTGGGTGTATCGACTGTCATCGGTGATTCTTTTAGTAGTAGATAAGGTTTGTAGAGCCTGTGTGGTGACAACTTAGGAGTGTGAAACATGGGTTGACCTTATATTTCCTGAAATGCTTGACTTTGATGTTATTTTAGGCATGTACTTCTTATCCCCTTACCGATAGCAATGCCTAGTATTCCCCTAATTGTGTGGAATGGTTCTGATTGCCGCACACCGACTAGGATCATTTACTATGTTAGGGGCTAGAGGTTAGTATCCAGTGGGTGCTTGGCCAATTTTACATTTGTTTGTGATGTTAGTAGAGAGGGTCCTAAAGTCGATTTGGTTCCCGTTGTAAGAGAGTTCACAGATGTGTTTCCTACGAACTTTCTTAGCCTTCTTTCTAAGAGTGCTACTGACTTTGAGTTGGGCACTTGTCCCATTTCTATTACATCCTACTGTATGGCACTAATTAAGCTTAAAAAGCTCAATATTCAACTTTAGGATATTCTGGGTAAGGGCTTTATTATAGTGGTGTCTCACCTTCGAGTGGTCATGTCTTATTTATAAAGAAAAAGATGGGTATGTGTGGATGTGTAATGATTACATGCAACTGAATATGATAACAATGAAGAATAAGTACCCATTGTCTCGTATTGATGACTTTTTTATAAGCTTCAGGGTGCCGCTATGTTTTCTAAGATTAATGTGAGATTCAATTACTATCAGCTGAGGATTAGGGTGGAGGACATCCCTAACACAGCCTGCAAGACTTGTTACGGTAATAAAAAGTACATGGTGATGTATTTTGTGTTGACCAATGCCTCAACGACGTTCTTGGACTTGATAACGCATGTGTTTAGGCCTTTTATAGACTCCTTTGTTATTGTGTTCATTGATGACATTATTATATACTCCCGTTATAGGGTGAAGCACAAACAACATTTGAGGATTGTGATCCAAAGTTTCAGATATCAACGACTTTATGTCAAGTCTCAAAGTGCAATTTTTGGCTTGAGTCTGTGACATTCTTGGGGCACGTGGTGTCCGAGGAAGGGATTATGGTGGACCCAACGATGATTGAGTTAGTTAAGATTGGGCTAGGCCCACCTCTGGACAGATATTCTGAGTTTTGTTGGGTTGACAGACTACAACAAATGGTTTATCGGGGACTTTCCTTTTATAACATAGGAGTTGACTAGGCCGACTACCTTGGATTTCCCCTTTGAGTGGTGCGATGAGTGTATGGTGAGCTTTCTAAATCTCAAGGAGTTTCTAACCAGTGCTCTTATTCTAACTTTTCATGTTGAGAATGAGGGGTTTAAAATATATTGTAATGCATCCAGAGTTGGTTTGGATTATATTTTGATGCAGTAGGATCGTGTTATTGCATATGTGTCAAGGAGACATAAGGTGCACGAGCACAACTACCTTACTCATGATTTGTAGTTGGTAGCAGTAGTTTTTACTCATAAGATTTGGAGGTACTACTTGTACGAAGTTCATTGTGATATCTTTATGGATCACATGAGTTTTTATTATATTTTGAGCAAGAAAGACCTTAATTTGAGGCAGTGTAGATGGATTGAGCTCTTGAATGACTATGACCTCTCCATTTTGTATTATCTGGATGAATGTAATGGTGGAAGTTGTGAGCTAGAAAGTGGTGAACATGGGGAGTCTAGCCTTCCTTTCTGTTTTGCAAAAGACCTTTGACCCCGAACATCGAGTCCTTAGCCAACAGGTTGGTTCGTCTTGATATCTCTGATCCTAGTAGAATTCTAGCTTTTGTCGAGGCTCGCTCCACTCTATTAAAGTAGATTCATGCCCGATAGTTTAAGGATATGGGTTCTGTGGTAATTCATGATGAAGCTTTGAGCGCCAATGCTGGTGGTGAGGCAACTTTAGAATCTGAGGGTGTTTTGAGATTCGAAGACCATATTTCTATTCCTAGAGTTGGTATTTTATTCAGACAGTATTTCAAGAGGCTCACAACTCCAGATATTCGATACCAAACACACCTAAGTTGTATAGAGATCTGAGGCAACATAATTGGTAAAGCAAAATAAAGACGGATATATCGGACCATGTAGCTTATTATCTTGTTTTCTGTAGGTGAAGGCCGACCATTTGAGGCATGGTATGAGTTTTAGATATTACCCAATCTTGAGTGAAAGTGGGAGCAGATCACTATGGACTTCATTTTGGGGTTGCCACAGACCTCTCGGTGTGTTGATAGAATTTAGGTCATCATAGATTATTGACCAAGTCGGCTCATTTCTTGCATGTTCAATCTTCCTTCAATGTTGAGAGGTTAGCATGTATCTATGTTCGAGTGTGGTTCATCTTCATAGGGTGACGATGTCTATTATCTCTGATAGAGGATCTCAGTTTAATTCTACCTTCTAGAGAGCATTTCAATATTATGCTTCAAGCTTGTGTGTTAGATTTTTGAGGGTAGTTGGATTA
The DNA here is from genome assembly GCA_029582215.1 of Solanum sparsipilum. Lineage (NCBI taxonomy): Eukaryota > Viridiplantae > Streptophyta > Magnoliopsida > Solanales > Solanaceae > Solanum > Solanum sparsipilum. The sequence goes on from JAKRZT010004213.1 coordinate 14,169, forward strand.
GTTTTTGACTTTGTTCAAGTTTTCCTATAACAACTACCATTCGAGAATCTGGATGGCCCCATTTGAGCCATTGTATGGTAGGCATTTTTTATCTTCTATTGGGTGGTTTGGGGCTTTGTAGCCTAGGTCGTGTGTTACAGACTTACTTCATGATGCTTTGGCTTAAGTTCTTGTGATCCAAGATAGGATACAAGAGGCTCAAAGCAGGCATAAAAGTGATGTTGACTGAAAGTTTCTTCCTTTGAGGTTTGGTATAGGTGATCTTATCTTTCTCCGAGTATCACCCTTGAAAGGTGTTATGAGGTTTGGGAGGCCAAACAAGCTTAGCCCCAAGTATATTTTTCCTTTGAAGATCTTTTGAGTTGTTGGAGATTTTGCTTATAAGTTGGCCTTGTCACCTTCTTATTCGACTATCCATCTAAGTTTCCATGTGTCATTGTTTCACCGATATGTTCCTGAAGAATCCCATGTGCTTTGATATGACTCAGTCCAGTTGGATGACCGTTTGACCTTCATGGAGGAGCCAGTTTCTATTTTAGCTAGAGATTCCATACAATTGCATTCGAGGGAGATTCATGTGGCTATAGTGTAATGAAGGCATCAACCAGTTGAGGAGTCTACTTGGGAGACCAAGCATGACTTCCAGACCCGGTATCCCTACATGTTCGAGACTTCGAGTACTTTTTCCCTCTTTACTTTTGAGTACAAAATTCATTTTAGTAGTAGATGTTGTAATGACCCTCTAAGTCATTTTCTACATTTTGCGATATTTTTGGCGTTTAGAGTTTTTCTATAGTGACCTCAAGTCATTTTTGACTTGCTGGAATTGACTGTTCGATCACCTAGTCGTTTATCTAGTTTTTGTGTTTTAGAAATTTTAAAACTTGAACATTTGAATTGAGTCAAAACTTCAAATAAATAGTCTAAGATTACTACTTTAGTGGTTCCATTAACTATGGAACGTCAAGTTTGATTTAGTAGGACCTTTGGTTCGTGTTCCGAGGCTTCCAAACTTATTTCTAGCAACTTTGTGGAATTTGATGTAAACGATGCCTTGGATGTGAGACCTAATTTTTATCAAGACGACCTCTGTTTAATATTTTGACCTCTCCGTTGAGTCCGGAATGCCGAACTTTGTCGGGTAGCATAGTTCATTTATATGAACGAGATTCTAAATGAATCCCTAACCTCCATTTGTACATTTTGCCAACTCCTTGTTTGAGCAAGTGCATCCCTTGCTGGTGTTCCTTAATTTGTTCTTCACGCCCGTGTGCCTTGAGCCACCTTTCGCAAAATCTAATGAAATTGGCCTTCGCGAGCTCATATTCACGTTCGTTTAGGACTTTGTTCTTGATTTTTGCAGTTGTGAGTGTTGACCCATGCAATCGTAATGAATGACCAGTTGTCCTAGCCAGTAATTGACCATTGGGACCACGAACCATGGGTCCCGCGATCAAGATGAGTAACGTGGTGGATGTTATATTTAGTTTCTACATTTTTCAGCAGCTCAATTCTACTAGTTCCTCCATAAGTACATCTTTGAGAGCTTGATTAAGAGTATAAATTGTTGATTATTTCTTTGAATTTTTGGGGCAGTGTTTCAGGATGTTGGTGGGATCGTTTTTGGCTTATTAAATTTATAAGTTCCCCTCGAATCCTTTTTGTTTTGATATTTTTTGAATTATCAAAAGTTTTAATACATGATATGTTTCAGGGCATTTCGGAGATTGAATTCTACCTATTTTCCTAGCACAAGCTCTTTCAGCTAGTAAGAATCCATTGATGGAACCAATTTTTGGATTCCTCACGTTGGTCCCACAATGTCAGTTTTGGCTTGTTTTAGTTTTGTCTTTAGTTATTGCAAATTAGGTGTCAAAATGACCGTATTGACTCCGAGATCATTAATATGATAGCATTCCATCATTCATAGACTTCTCATAATGGAGATGGTTCCATTTAGATATTTTGGAGTATGTGTGATCAGCTTTGAGATAGGCTACGACTTACTATCCATAGATCTTTTTGTGAATATGCTAGCATGCTAATTATCTACGTGTGGGATTGATTTCAAGCATGTTTTGGGGTTTACATCATAATTGGGTTACCTTAGCCTTATTTTGGTTATTTTTGTGTAATGATTGAGATATCCATGTTTTATTGATATTTGTTTGCGCATGTGAGTTGAGCTTAGACTAGAATGACCTTAGTGTTAATTTTGAGGAGCCTTCTCCTAGGTTTGGGCTAGAGTTTTTTTGGAGGTTGATTTTCGGAGCCACGGGGATAATTTTTGGTCTTGAGGGTGGGTTAGATATGACCTTCCTAGTTAGGGTGCCATTTTAGTATCTATGGTTGGTCAATTTTGGTGAGTGGTTAGCTAGACTCATTCAGAAACCTCCCCATTTTTCCTATTTTCATTATAAGTGACCCGAGGTGAGATTCCTAGATGGGCTTGCTAGTGTTGTGGCTATTCCAAAGTATGAATTTGAGATAGGCTTAGGTTCTGTACAACTAATCCAATGTAAGATTCTGGGAGCTGCTAGGTGCTTGTGTGGCCATTATGATATATTGGGTAAGATTTCAGGAACTACTGGTTCTCATAATGCTTTCCGATGTAAGATTTTTGGAAGGACTAGTTGTTCCGAAATAAGACTCCAATATATTAGTTATGCCTTTACTTTCTCCCTATTATGTACCTTGTTTTACTCACTGGTTATCTTGTTATTACAATCGCAATCTCAATTGGTCTATGATTCCTTCTAAGTACCTATTATTTTGGTATTCTGCATCTTTTTTGTTGATGTAGATCCGAACACTTGTTGCCCGCGACGATTGTCGTGTTGTTGTTGTTGACATTACGGAGATAGAGGGTGAGCTTATTGTTGATCAATGTTGACTCATCTCCTTCTGTATATAATTTTTGGCATGTCTTTTATATTCCGAGACAACTTGTGTATTTTTTCGTTTATGTCTAGTATGCATTCTCTTACTGCAGTAGCTTTGCACCGGCACCCACCAGGTTTCGGGTGGGATCTTGTATTTTGTCCTCGTTTGAGGGTTTATATATGTATATTTTTTTCCTTATTTCTGTTCTTTCTTCTTGAAATGCTTTATTTTATTTCTCTTTATCTCTTTAACTCCCTAGTGTCACGGACTTAGAGTCTCACTAATATTCGGTGCGGCACTTGACAACTTACTCACGAATCTTTCACGATCTTGTAAGCTCAAGTAAGCCCTTTAAGACTTGGATCGCTAAGAGAATGAAAGGAAAGACTTAGAGAATTTTGGAAAGTTTGGAAGAAGACTTATGTTAAGCTTGGAAGATTGCTTACACTTGCTTGGTGCTGCAAATGAGGGGCACCTCTATTTATACTAACACCTAGGGACTAAAGTGCAATTTAAATTTACTTTACAAGTCCCTAACTTATTTACACTTTGGTCCCCTTTCTAGAGAGTTCTACACTTTCTAGGATTTTCCAAAGACTTTCTTGAAAAGTCTAAGGTATTCTAGAGAATTCTAAGGAATTCTCTAGCCTTCTTGAATATTCTAAAAGGTTCTAGAGTTCTCCGCAAACCTCTCCACAACTCTAGACCTTTTTGCCCCTATCCGGACACCAAATTTAACTGTGAAGTGGCGGGACGTGACACTCTCCCCCACCTATTGATGCGACGACCGCGTTGCATCGTTGTTGTGTCGCCAACCGGGTCTGGTCTTCCTGTATGCGTGGCCAATAAGCTACTCACTCGATCCACGCCCTCGCGCACCACCTTCAGTTGCTTTCTGATCTCTTTCAGCCCGGTCTTATGATCTTTCTCCTTCTTAGGAGGCAAGCGCCTCGGCGACTTCTTTGGCATCACGACATTGTTCCTTTCTGGAACCTTCTCCGTGCGTGGTGGCAGGGACCCTTTTGCACCATTGTCTTCTTTCGAATTTGCAATGATGGCTCTATGTGTCCACTCCTTCCTCTTAGGGCCTCTTATGAGCTGTAGGGCTGTTAGACGGACTTGTCCTTCCGTCTTCGGTACCTTAACCAGGGGCACCATACATGATCCTCTTTGCTTCATGACTAGAAGTCGTTGGAGGTAAGGGTCGATCACCGCGTGGCACTGCTGGAAGAATTCCTGCCCAAGAATTACATTGAAGAGATCTACAGGAGCGACAGTGAAGTTGGTCTGACCTTGCTACTCGCCTAGCGTGATGCTCACTCCATGCGTGACTCCGCTCACAAGAGTCAGGGGTGCATTGACCGTCTTGAGTTGGGCTTTACTTGGACTGTAACCCAGGCCCAACCTTGTCGCTGCCGTCTTCGTCATGATATTGACCTCTTCACCCGTGTAGACCATAGCACGCGCGGATCTTCCATTTATCGTAATGTCGACATACTGCGCGCCGTATCCTCTTGGCTTCTTTGGTTGCTTCGTGGTGGCTCTGCATAGTCCCATCGAGCCCAACTGCATTGTCTCTACGCCTTGTCCTTGCTCCTGTGCGTCTTTCGCCTTCTGCTCTCGCAGGATAGCACCAAGGCTCTTCAGTTCAGGGCACTTTGCATAGCCATGCGACCCATTGCATATGTAGCAACCACCTTTCTTGGCAACCTCTGTCTTCCTCTCCGTGTTGCCATGACGTCCAGACTTCTTGCCATCGGACTTGTAGGTATCATGATTCTTGGGATGTGGCCGCTGCTCCTCGCCTCTGCCACGATCTCCCCTACCATGGTCATGACTACCTCTCATCTTTTCTCCTCTGGCTCTGTCGGGTTTCTCATGCCTGAAGTCTGTCAAAGCTTCGGCCTGCGTGATGGCTTCGTCTATGGTCCTGACTTGCCGACATTCCAACTCCATCCTGGCCCAATTTTGCAGCCCATCCATGAAGTGGAACAACATATCATTATCCGTGAGGGTAGTGAACTCCTGCACATATGCGCGGATGCTGCTCGTTTGCTTCAGCTCCCTAAACTTGCGCTTCGCCTCATAGATGACGTTGTTAGGGAATAAGGCTCTCTTGAACTCCTCCCCGAATTGCTCCCAGGTGTTGATGATGCACGTCCCCTGCCCTATCTCGGCCTCCTTGCGCCTCAACCATAGCATGGCCATCTCCGAAAGATACAACACAACGGTGTTGATCTTACTCTCGTCGCTTTTCAGCCCGTTGCACTTGAAGTAATTCTCCAAATTCCAAAGGAAATTCTCCACCTCTTGCGTGTCACAGATGTCTTTGAACATATGTGGCTTAGGAGCCTCGACCTTGGCCTCCCTATCTCAGTCAAGCAATGATGATCCTCCAGCTGCCACACCTTCCTTGAGTGCTTTCATCTCGGCTTTCATGGTCTCAATCGTGCTCAATGCCTCCATGAGCCGACACTCCAAGGAAGTGATAGCCTCCTTCATCTCAAACTCGGCCCGCTGACGTCCCTCCAACTCCTTACAGATGTTTTCGGTCTCCTCAAGGGTGGAGTCTTCGAGAGTCCTGAATTTGCCATCAGCCATGTTCATGCGCTGGCCTAATATCTCCACGGCCTGCCTTGCCACTTCAACCCTTGTGACCCACTCTTATCCTACGGTGACGTCAATGACCTCCTCGCCACGTTCCTCGTCACTTTCTTCGGTGGTTGAGGGTGGAGGAGATGTTAGCGCCTCGCTTGGTGTGGGATCCAACAACATTTCTTCATGACTCTTTTGGTGCTTCTTTCCCTTGTGATTCTTCTTTCCACCATCCGGACGGAAGTTGGTGGTACTAGCGGCGTTCACGTCTTCTTCGGTTGCCATTCCCTTAGTAGCAAACTTCGCTCTGATACCACTTTGTCATGGACTTAGAGTTTCACTAATATTCCGTGCGGCACTTGACAACTTACTCACGAATTTTTCACGATCTTGTAAGCTCAAGTAAGCCCTTTAAGACTTGGATTGCTAAGAGAATGAAAGGAAATACTTAGAGAATTTTGGAAAGTTTGGAAGAAGACTTGTATTAAGCTTGGAAGGTTGCTTACACTTGCTTGGTGCCTTGCAAATGAGGGGCACCTCTATTTATACTAACACCTATGGACTAAAGTGCAATTTAAATATACTTTACAAGTCTCTAACTTATTTACACTTTGGTCCCCTTTCTAGAGAGTTCTACACTTTTTAGGATTTTCCAAAGACTTACTTGAAAAGTCTAAGGTATTCTAGAGAATTCTAAGGAATTCTCTAGCCTTCTTGAATATTCTAAAAGGTTCTAGAGTTCTCCGCAAACCTCTCTACAACTATAGATCTTTCCTCCCTTATCCGGACGCCAAATTTAACTGTGAAGTGGCGGGACGTGACACTAGGTCTGTTATTTTTTATTCTGGACTAAAGGTTAAGCTTACCTACTAGCGGATTTTAGTAGGTGCCATCATGACCCAGTTTTTGAGATGTGGCATGTTTTTTTAAAAATAAACTAAAAAGGAATGTAAGACGAATAAATTAACACATACAGAGTAATCAATTAACTTTCTACCCTGTTTTGAAGACAAAGATTATTACAATCACTTGTATTAGTATATATTCAACACTCACCCCTTTGGCTGTTCGTTTTCATTGCATAGCAACGATTTCTCTATTTTGCTTTCTTGTGAAAATGGTGAGCATTAATTTTCTTTTTCTCTTGTTTTTGTGTGTTTGTGTTGGTAAGGGAATAAGTGTTTGAGATTGAAGATGCACACATTAATTGTATGTAATTAATTAATTTTTAAATGAGACTTTTAGACTAGAGATTTGAAATTCAATTTTTGAAAATAAGAAGTTTTGAATTGTATGTAATCTCGATTGGTTCTAATTTTGTTTGCAATTCAAAATTTTTGTTGGTTCTTATAATACTTATTAGCATCAACTTCTTAATTTTCATCTACCTTGCTTTTTTCATCTCTTTTAGCACAAGAATGGAGTGCATTTGGGGAAAGTGATGAAGTATCAATGACATTATAATTTTTTTATTGTTTCTGTTTTTGTCTAAATGTTCGTCCCATGATAGAATTTTGCTTTCATAAATAGAATAATTTTGGATTTCTTTCACTTTTTATAGCGTTGATGTCCAAGCCAGCTTACTTGTATCTCAACTATTTATATGCTTGGCATATCATTATCATGTGTCTGAAAAACTTTTCTTTTATGAAGGGATTGATAGAGTTCTTGATTCACATATTTAATTATTTTAACCACTTCTTTATTTTAAAGAAACCATGTGTATTAGATGCTTGTGTCATTTTCTCTTTCAAAATGTATTCTCAGAAAAAATATTGTGATATTTAGTCAAGTACAACTCGATTTGTTCATAATATTTTGTGTACTTTCTTGTTTGACTATAGATTTTCAAGCTGAGATCACATGTTAATTTAATTACTATTAGAGCCATAAGTATTGTTTCGTGCTTCTAAGTTCATACATTTGTTTTCTTATTTCTAAAATTGTTCTGTTAGTAAACATTATGGATGCTTTAAGATGTTAAACTATCACACAATTAATTATATATGATTTTTCCCTATTATATGTTGTGATGCTTTAGTGAGAATACATATGCTTCTAGCATAAGCCCCTTTTAGTACATCCTTCCATTTTAATTGGTTGATTTGTATCTACACTTTAGTTTCTAGAATGTAAAAGAAAATATCGTTTGTATTGGGAACCACTATTTTTTGTCATAAGCATTCATTATATTTTAGTTATTAGTGACCACTGTAATTTTTCTAGAATTGTACTTTGTAGCTTGGTCTATGGTCTATTCATTGTGTGACTGCAGAGAAGTAGATCTATGTTCATAAGAACTGTGTTGACTAACCTACAAAAATAAATATCGATGTGTTGTAGATTGGATTTGAATATTAATATTTCTCTTATTATCATTGGCATTTTCCTTAATATTATTTACATCATCAATTGATTTTGACATGTAGGCTGGCAATCATAGAGATGATCCCATTGTAATAGAGGTTAGTAATTTGCATACTTTATCTATAACACCCCGTATCCTAAAACAGACCTCAATGCAGATTTCCAGAAGTTGCAGGTGCAACCCACAGACTGTAGGGTGACCCACGACCCGTGCTGGTGGTCCGTGGTTCGCATCTGCAACCCTCTCCAGACTCAGCCCCAGAAAAAATTCTAAGTGTCGACCCACGGCCAGACCCACGAACCGTAGGTCAAGTCACTAACCGTGGATCAGACCCCCTATTTCAGCTCTCAGTCACGGTTGACAGTTGACCAACACAGACCATTAGTTGATCGATGGTTCGTCGGTCCCGTCCGTCGGTTACCCCGATAGCTTTTAAGTCAGGGGTCGTTTGGGTTTTTTCTTATGTGTTGGACCCCTAAACTAAGTAGTTTCGGTCAGTTCTAGCCTAGAAACATAACTAGAACATACCTAAGTCAGTTCATTCATCAAAACTTAGAAAAATTAGAGTGTAAGAGGAGAAAAAGGTCAAGAACCCTTGTTCAAAAATGTAGCAAAGTTCCATCAGTTCCAGCCCCGAAATCAAAAGATTTCTACGTGGAATTTGTCACCAGGTATGTGGGATTTCACTAGTGATTCCTTACACCCATTAGGTCCCTAGAATTTAGTCAGATTCTTGATTCCCTTCATATTATCTACACCTAGGGTTTCAAGAATTTCAGCAGATTATTATGAATTAGTTACTTTAATGTTCCTAATCAGATTATCATGATTTTAATATCATTTTTTTTCCAGATTCATGCATAAACTCAGAACCCTAGCTATGTAGTTCTTTTAGTTCAAGAATTACACATGCTAGGTCAGTTAATTAAGTTATTTATATAAACATGCCTCAGTTTTCGAATGCATTGCTATCAGTATATTAATGTTGCATTCTCAGTTTGCATATCAGTATTTTGAGATATCCAGTATTACATCAGTTTAGTCATAATGTGTTAATTACTTAATCAATTGGGAGAAGCTAAATACCGAGTGGACTAAGGTCAGTCACCCTCAAGTCCCAGAACTACGTGCCTCATAGGATAAGTCCCTTCTGTTGGGCATTACATTTTTAGTGATCACGCCAGTATGCCTCTATACCTCTGGCAGGGTATATTAGGTCCTCTTGATGGGGCGTATACATTAGACTCCACATTTAGCTCATGTGGTTTTATGTCGGTTATTAGTAGCTCCCTTACAAATTAATCAGATTCTATTGCATTGACCGTGCTATCAATATAGTTCAGTAATCAGTCTCAACATGTTATAAACTTGGTCATTGTATTCAGTTTAGCCATGTTTAGTATTTCCAGTATCCTTATCATGTTCAGATTATATCATTGATTTATTGTTTGTTCAGTTATGTTATTATTCACCTTTATTCTATCCTACATGCTCAATACCTTTCAAGTACTGACACGTACTCTGCTCTACATCTTCTCGTGATGTTGGTTCAGGTCCTCAACAGTCAGATCACGCATAGATTGGTTCCCAATCTTTAGCTCAGCAGTATCAATGGTGAGTCCTCATTCTTCGAGGACTAGTGACATGATTATCTTTCTTGCTTTTAGCTTTAGTTTCAATTTTGCTAGATCTAGCTGGGGCATGTCCCAACATTTCTAGTTAGTAGAGGCTTTATTTCAGACATGGTTAGTTTTAGCTTTAGTGTTAGAGTTTGACTTTTCATTTGTATTCAAACTCTCAGTTTTCATATATTCAGACTTGGTATATGGGAATTCCCCATATTTATATGATTTAGCTTCCGCACAATATTTGTTGATTCAATTTGCTTTAGTATGTTTATGATATGCCATTAGGGTTAGCTTGGGATCACTCGTGATCCTAGGTCCCGTGTCCGCGTCCAGGAGGTAGCCTCAAGGAGTGACAAACTTGGTATAAGAGCACTAAGTTTAAGTGTCCTAGGTTGTCTGAAAATCCACACTAAATAGAGTCATTTTCATGTTGCTGGAAGATATGAACATCTCTAGGCTCATGACTCATGCTCAGCAGGTTGATGGCGATAAGCTTAGGAAACATGACAAGGAGAATAAGAAGGCTAGGACCGACAACTATGACTATTCTTAACAGAAATCGGGTGGTGGTAATCACTCGCAGTTTCAGCAGAAGTCTTCAACTATAGCACCTTCATTAGCTAGCATACCATCCTCCAAGTTCCAAAATGATCAGAATGGTAGGGCATCAAGCTCCAAGTCTCAAGGTAGTATTTCAGGCACCAGAACCTACCCAACTTGTCCAAAGTATGGTAAGAACTATCCTGGCGAGTGTCTTGCAGGAAAGGAAGGATGCTTTGGGTGTGGTTAGTCTGGTCACAGGTTGAAAGATTGTCCTTCTAAACAGGGTCAAAAAGGTAACAATGGTAGAGCGCAGTCCACAACTTTAGTAGCACCAGCAAGTCACCCGACTCAGTAGGGTAACTCATCTGGTACAGGTGGCGGTCAGCGCCAAAACATGTTGTATGCTCTTTAGGCTCGCCAGGATCAGGAAGATTCTCCTGATGCAGTCACTGGTACGTTACGAGTTTTTAACTTAAATATTTATGCATTGTTAGACCCAGGGGCTACTCTTTCCTTTGTAACTCCTTACATAGCAGTCAACTTCAATGTCAGTCCAGAAACTCTTTCAGAACCCTTCTCAGTGTCTACTCCAGTCGGTGACCCAGTTATAGCTAGACGGGTATACATAAATTGCTCTGTCACAGTCTCCTAGAAAGTCACCTCAACAGATCTTGTAGAGTTAAAAATGGTAGACTTCGATATCATTCTAGGCATGGATTGGTTATATTCCTGTTATGCCTCAGTCGATTGTAGAACTAGGATTGTTTATTTCCAGTTTCCAAATGAACCAATCTTAGAATGGAAGGGTAGTAGCCTAGCACCTTTGGGTCGATTCATTTCTTACCTTAAGGCTAGAAAGATAATCTCTAAGGGTTATATCTATCATCTAGTTCGGGTTAAGGATTCAAGCTCCGAAACTCCAACTCTTGAGTTAGTCCCAGTAGTGAATGAGTTCCTAGAAGATCTTCCTGGAGATCCTCCCGAAAAGGAAATCGACTTTGGAATTGATCTCCTTCGAGATACCCAGCCTATCTCTATTCCTCCTTAGAGAATGGCTTCAGTAGAGCTTAAGGAATTGAAAGAGCAGTTGAAAGACCTTCTAGATAAGGGCTTTATCAGACCAGTATTGTTCGTGAAGAAGAAAGATGGTTCTCTCAGGATGTGCATTGACTATAGACAGTTGAACAAGGTCACAATCAATAATAAGTATCTCATCCCCAAGATTGATGACTTGTTTGACCAACATCAAGGTGCTAGTCATTTTTCAAGGATAGACCTCAGATCGGGTTATCACTTATCATCAGCTCAAAGTCAGAGATAGTGACATTTCGAAGACAACCTTCAGAACTCGGTATGATCATTATTAATTTGTAGTTATGTCATTTGGACTAACCAATGCTCCTGCACCTTTCATGGCTTTGATGAACAAAGTGTTCAAGCAGTATTTTGACTTGTTCGTAATCGTCTTTATTGATGATATCCTCATTTACTCCAGGAATGAGGAAGAACATGCGAATCATTTGAGGGTTGTCTTGCAAACTCTCAAAGATCGCTAGTTATTCGCTAAGTTTAGCAAATGTGAGTTTTGGTTGCAATCTGTTACTTTCCTTGTGCATATTGTGTCTAGCGAAAAGATTTGAGTGGATTCTCAGAAAATAGAAGCACTGAAAGAATGGCCCAGACCTACCTCTCCTACAGATATCAAAAGTATCTTAGGTCTAGCGGGTTATTAAAGAAGGTTCGTGGAAGGATTTTCATCCATAGCCTCTCCAATGACTAAGTTGACGCAAAAAAAGGTCAAGTTTCAGTGGTTAGATGATTGTGAGAAAAGCTTCACAGAACTGAAAACTAGATTGACTACAACTCTTATTTTGACTCTACCAGAGGGGTCAAACAGTTATGTTATATATTGTGATGCATCCAGAGTCGACCTAGGTTGTGTGTTGATGCAGTGAGGGAAGGTTATAACATATGCTTCTAGACAACTTAAGGTGCATGAGAAGAACTATCCAACCCATGACCTCGAGCTTGCAACAGTGGTGTTTGCACTTAAGATTTGGAGACACTACTTGTATGGTATTCACGTAGATGTGTTCACAGACCATAAGAGCCTCTAGTATGTGTTCACCCAGAAAGAGTTGAATCTTTGCCATAGGAGATGGCTTGAGTTCCTCAAGGACTATGATATGAGTGTGCATTACCATCCTTGTAAGGCCAAGGTAGTAGAAGATGATCTTAGCGGACTATCTATGGGTAGTATAGCACATGTTGAGGAACAAAGAAAAGAACTAGCAAAGGATGTTCACAGACATGCTCGCTTAGGAATTCGTCTTATGAGCATATCAGATGGCGGTGTAACAGTTCAGAATGGGTCAAAATCTTCATTGGTAGTGGAGGTTAAAGAAAATCAAGACAGTGATTCGATATTACTTCAACTAAAGGGTTTAGTCCATCAGAAGAGAGTTGAGGTTTTCTCCCAAGGGGGAGATGGTGTACTTCGCTATCAGGGCCAATTATGTGTTCCTAAGGTAGGTGAGTTAAGACAACAAATTCTTGCAGAAGCCCATAACTCTAGATATTCTATTCATCTCGGTGCCACTAAGATGTATCGTGATCTGTAGGAAGTCTTTTGATGGAATGGTATGAAAAGGGATATAGCGGATTTTGTGGCTAAGTGCCCCAATTGTCAGCAAGTCAAGGTTGAACATCAAAAACCAGGAGATATGACTCAAGAGATCGACATTCCTACTTGGAAGTGGGAAGTGATCAACATGGACTTCATCACAGGTTTACCTCATCCTCGCAGACAACATGACTCCATTTGGGTGATAGTTGATAGAGTCACTAAGTCTACGCGCTTTTTGGCTGTTAAAACTACAAACTCGGTGGAGGACTATGCCAAGCTTTACATTAATGAGATAGTCAGGTTGCATGGGGTTCCTTTGTCTATCATCTCAGATAGAGGTCCTTAGTTTACTTTTCATTTCTGAAGTCGTTTCAGAAGGGTCTTGGTACTTAGGTTAATCTTAGCACAACATTTCATCCACAAATGGATGGTCAGGCAGAGTGTACCATTCAGACCTTAGAGGACATGTTTAGAGCTTGTGTGATCGACTTCAAGGGTAGTTGGGATGACCACCTACCTCTTATAGAGTTCGCCTACAATAATAGTTACTACTTCAACATTCATATGGCCCCTTATGAGGCATTGAGGCATTGTATGGGCATAGATGTAGATCTCCAGTTGGTTGGTTTGAAGTAGGTGAAGCAGCCTTGATAGGGCCAAATTCAGTTCATGATGCTATGGAGAAGGTGCAACTTATTAGAGATAAACTTAAGACAGCCCAGAGACGCCAGAAGTCTTACGCAGATGTAAGGAGAAGGGAATTAGAATTCCAAGTTGATGATTGGGTTTTGTTGAAAGTATCGCCCATGAAAGGGGTGATGAGTTTTGGCCAGAAAGGAAAGCTCAGTCCTAGGTATATGCGCCCTTACAAAATATTGAAGAGGGTTGGTAAAGTTGCTTATGAGCTAGAGTTGCCAACAGAACTAGCAGCAATGCATCCGATTTTTCACATTTCGTTGCTGAAGAAGTGTGTGGGTGATCCAACATCTATAGTACCTTTAGAAAGTGTGGTTGTGAAGGATAGTCTCACTTATAAAGAGGTACCAGTTGAAATCCTTGATCATCAGGTTCGAAGGTTGAGAAACAAAGAAGTCGGTTCAGTCAAGGTTTTGTGGAGGAGTCAGTCCGTCGAGGGAGCTACTTGGGAAGAAGAAGCAGCCATGAAGGCCAAGTATCCTCACCTCTTCCCTTCCGATTCGATTCCAGCTTGAGGTAATAGTTCCTCTTCAGTTTTTCAGTCATTCATGCGCAGTTCCAGTCTTAGCATCATGTTGCTTCAGGTTGTAGCTGCATTTTTAGCATATTTGCATGTTCATGGAACTTATTTCAATTAGAAATCAGTTTCCAGTTTTTAGTGGTATGGGTTGCAGCTCTCTCCCTCCATTTCAGCTAGTTTAGTCTTCATTCGAGGATGAATGTTCCCAAGGGGGGATAATGTAACACCCCGTACCTGAAAACAGACCTCAATGCAGATTTCCAGAAGTTGCCACCCACGGTCCGTAGGGTGACCCACGGCCCGTGATGGTGGTCCATGGTTCGCATCTGCAACCCTCCCTAGACTCAGCCCCAGAAATATATTCTAGGTGTCGACCCACGGACCGTAGGTCAGGTCACGAACCATGGACCTTGTCCGTGGATCAGACCCAATATTTTAGCTCTTAGTCACGATTGACGGTTGACCAGCACGGACCGTCAGTCGATCGACGGTCTGTCGGTGACCCCGACAACTTTTAAGTCAAGGGTCGTTTGGTCTTTTCCTTATGCGTTGGACCCCTAAAATACGTAGTTTTTGTCAGTTTTAGACTAGAAACATAACTAGAACTTACCTAAGTCAGATCATTCATCAAAACATAGAAAAATTAGAGCGTAAGAGGAGAAAAAGGTCAAGAACCCTAGTTCAAAAATGCAGCAAGGTTCCATCAGTTCCAACTTCGAAATCGAAAGATATCTCTGTGGAATTGTCAGTAGGTATGTGACATTTCACTAGTGGGTTCCTTTCACCCATTAGGTCCCTAGAATTGAGTCAGATTCTTGATTCCCTTTATATTATCTAGACATAGGGTTTCTAGAATTTCAGCAGATTATTATGAATTAGTTACTTTAATGTTCCTAATCAAATTATCATGATTTTAATAGTGTTTTGCCCAGATTCATGCATAAACTCAAAACCCTAGCTATGTAGTTCTTTTAGTTCATGAATTACACATGCTTGGTCAGTTAATTCAGTTATGTATATAAACATGCCTCAATTTTCGAATGCATTATTATCAGAATATTAATGCTGCATTCTTAGTTTGCATGTTATTCTTTTGAGCTATCCAGTATTACAACATTTCAGTCATAAAGTGTTAATTACTTAATCAGTTGAGAGAAGCTTAATACTGAGTGGACTAGGGTCAGTCACCTTCAAGTCCCAGAAATACGTGCCTCGTAGGATAAGTCCCCTCTGTTGGGCATTACATTTTTAGTGATCACGCCAGCGTGCCTCTATACCTCTGGCAGGGTATATTGGGTCCTCTCGCTGGGGCGTATACATCGGACTCCGCATTTATCTCATATGGTTTTATGTCGGTTATTAGTATCTCCCTTACAGATCAATCAAATTCTATTGCATTGACCATGTTATCTGTATAGTTCAGTATTCAATCTCAGCATGTTATAAACTTGGTCATTGTATTCAGTTTAGCCATATTTAGTATTTCTAGTATCCTTATCATGCTCAGATTATATCATTGCTTTATTGTTTGTTCAGTTATGTTATTATTCACCTTTATTCTTTCCTACATGCTCAGTACCTTCCAAGTACTGACACATACTTTGTGCTACATCTTCTCGTGATGTAGGTTTAGGTCCTCAGCAGTCAGATCACGCATAGATCGATTCCCCATCTTCAGCTCAGCAACATCAATGGTGAGTCCTCATTCTTCGAGGACTAGTGACATGATTATCTTTTCTGATTTTAGCTTTAGTTTTAGTTTTGCTAGATCTATTTGGGGCATGTCCCAACATTTCTAGTCAATAGAGGCCTTATTTCAGACATAGTTAGTTTCAGCTTTAGTGTAAGAGTTTGACTTTTCATTTGTATTCAAACTCTCAGTTTTTATATATTCAGATTTGGTATATGGGTATTCCCCTCTTTTCAGCTTATTTATATGATTTAGCTTCCGCACATTGTTTATTGATTCAGTTTGCTTTAGTATGCTTGTGATATGCCAGTAGGGTTAGCTTGGGGTCACTCGTGATCCTAGGTCCCGTGTCCGCGTCCAAAGGGTAGCCTCGGGGCGTGACATTATCTAGTATGATTTTACTTGCCAGTGTGACCTCTTCTCATTTAAACAGTATTAAACTTGTTTAATAGTAAAATTTTATGAAGTAAGAAGTTGATATCACTTTTAAAGTTAAGATAAGAAAGCATTGTCTACAATAAGGAAATGTATTTTTTTGTTAAAGATAATTGGTCGTGGACAGTGTCCTTATCTCTCATATGAGAAGGAGGGCCACTTTTGTTTTATAGTATATTAATGAGTAGGACTGATGTTTCAAGCGATCCTAACTAGGAAATCAAAATTCATACGCATACAAATACATGGAGGCCCATAAAATCCATCAATAATAGACTAACAAATATATGTGACATACACTTTCCATGTAAAGTTTTCATCTTAATGTATCAAAATTGTTTGTAAAATGCTATTTTTCTTTCTACAACAAGTAAGAGTAATTTATGTTATCATATAACCTTATGAATGATGAATTAAAAAAATAGATTCCTAAACTAATCCCCGTCCTCTGCTTTTTCAAAGTTAGAGAGAGGTACATATCACAAAAAAAAAACTCCAAATAGAAAGAGAAAGAAGTAACTAAAGAAATAAGAAATAATGCTAGATGACTACCAGATTACAAGTTAATACACTTTTAGTTTCCTTTGGCATGACAAAATAAGATAGTAATATTAGAGAAGGTGGTTCAATAATCTTCTTCAACAGTGTGTCCAAAGTGTGTTAGAGTTGTGAAACTAGGTTTTGAATAAAAATAGAGCGAGTAGGAAATGAAAAGGCTATGACATTAAAATCCGCTTCAATTTAAGTCATACTCTAGTGAATTGGAGAATTTCAGAACACGAATGAGAAAGTACTCCAATGGAAGTGGAGCACAATTGAGATAATTTCGACGATAAGAAACGAAGAAAATTAATATTTATTGAGCTTGAGATAGTTGCGTGGTGAGAGGAAAATACGTCGAGTACAACCCTTTTATGGTTCCACCCTATATAATGCTTACACCTATGAGTTGACCAAATAATATTGTCCATTAATAAAAGAGTTGGGTTGGAAAAATAATAAAAAATTAATGTTAACTAAGTGTTTAGTAACTACCCCATGCCTTTCTTGGTTGGATAAACAATTCCAACTAGCAATTTACAACAAGTCACTTTTTGGGGGGAAGGGAGAGGGGAAAGTGGATGAAGAGATATATTTTCTCATTAATATACGTCTCTCCTTACCGTCATGTTCCATTCATTCTATTATTCTCTTATATATCCTTATTTTTACTACTTATCTCTTGTCACACTTGATTGTCTTTGATCATACCTTATTATGGAGAGGGTCAAATGTTCTTTTTTACTCCATGCCTTACATGCTTCTTTTAGGTTCTTTAATTTAGAAATGCTTGTTCGCCTTCTTCTTTCACTCATCACTTTGGTAAGAGGTTGTACCTGGATGATAATTTCATTGGAAGTCATACTGGATTTGAGCCACCCACCAATCTTCCTCCCAGCCTTTCCTAGCCAACCATCTTCCAAGAATACTCTAGGGAACTGAATAAGCTCTTTCGAGTTGAGTGTAAGCCAACCTTCTTTGATCCTAGAGCTCCAACCTATGATTTTCGATGAAGATTCCCATCGAAAGGAGCTTATGAGTAGGTTAGAATCATTTTATGGGGGAAATGTATAGAGAAAACATTATAGACTTCATTGTTGATATGCAAGTGCAGATTGAAAATATATTCTAGTTGCACTTGTGGAACAAGACTATTCAGTTGAGTCTTTTCTTGTAAGAGGCACCAGATCATGGGGGTCATGTTCTAACCAAAGGGAAAAGTGCTTAGTGAGGACTTTCTCTTTGCAATTGAAGAAGATTCTCATGTCGGGTATAGTGTGAAAGCCTTCCATTTCGACAAGTTAAAAGCACCATAAATGATTATATTCTCTTTCTTGAAAGAGTGTAAGTTATTCCCTTTTTCCTAATTTTCTACTCTTTATTTAAGACAAAATCTCAACACACTACACTAGACTTAGACACAACAGAAGTGGATTGAGCGCATTGATTCTTCGGGATAGGAGTTGATTGTCTTCTTTAAGAGAATTTCAATCTAATACTACTCATTATGGATCAATTTATATTTTCACTCTATTTTGAATAGGTAGATGTATCATGTCATGATCCATTTTTCAAATCCAAACATGTCAATGTTATAAAAGTTCCTAGATCAAGTAAAATAATAATAGTACCAAAGACAACACCTTCTATCAAAAATAATAAATTGACTATGTAGATTTTGTACAATCAGAAATTAATACAAAGGTCTTCCAAAGAAAAGTCATTTTGATCCAATCTATTTTTGGGTCAAATAAAGACAAGAATATATAAATATATATACTAGTGACCTAGCACAACAAAGGACTCTCCGAGACATGAAAGAACATATGATCTCCAATTGTTACTAAAATGATTTCTCCAATCCATATTATGTGTAGGAGTAGCTCAAATTGCTTTGTCTAACTAAGTCAGAATATATCTATTTTCTTAACTATTATTTATTCCAATTGGCAATACAAAAACACTAAAGCTTGGCATTTAAAAAAAAAGGTTTTAAAAAGTAATCTTCATACGTTTGATATGCTATTTCTTCAATGTAACACAGTGAAATGCAGAATCTCCTTCCCATACATACCTTTCTTAAAATTTGTCATTAAGATGGTAAAAGAAATGATTCTATTATTACTAAGAGTTCAAAGTTACAGGATGATGAAGATGATATACCTCACAATATTAATTCATTGTTGGAGATTATGCCTTATGAGGTAATGCATCGAAACATATTACATAAACATGAAATATCATTAGAGTTACTAATCTAATATTTTCTCGAATTGCGAATGGTTTGTGTTTTAGATACTTTTGGCAGTTGAACACATTTTGAACAAGAAAATTTCTGCACTTGTAATGAAGCGCAAGTAACAATTAACAGTTATAAATGATGAAAATGAATCATGCTGCATATGCTTGGTAAAGAGCATTGAACTTAGTAGCTACCATTTTCACTTTTAAACTTGTTTGCAACCTGACTCAATTATATTGTTTCATGTTTTAATGTGTATTGGATACTTACGAACACGAAAATGAACTTTGAAAACTTAAATGTGGTCATGAATTTTATTATCATTGCATCTAGAAGTGGTTAGAAATCAGTATTCATTATCCTTTATGCAAAGGAGTGGTTTGACACCATGAGATAATGATTTCTAGTTCTCATTTTGGCCAATCTAGTACACATAGTTTCTTATGTCTTGTTTTTAGTTTATTGGCAGACACCTGCGTCCTTCTGAGTTTTGTTGATTGTTTACTGCTTGATCTTGTCTACTGGTAAAGTACTCAATTCCTTTATTTTAGATGGACAATTGGTTTCTTAGTTGATAAAATCTTTTTTTAGAGTTTGTTCATATGTGTTTGTGGGGTCACGTATATGCTTCTGGTTATATTTTTTGTTGATGAGTTCTTGTGCTGCTAAAATATTTGGAGAGAATGATTGAAATTGTGGCTTTTATGTCTCTGGATAAAAGAATTTTAGTTTTCGCGGAAGAGTTTGCAAAATTCTCACAATATCAAAAATTATAAAAAGAAATAATCTATTTCAATTACTACTCTTGTTGAGTCAAGAAAAGCATGTCTTATAACATGTTCAAATAAATGGGTGATTGATTCAGGTGCCACAGATCACATGATAGGTAATCCTTATATATATTCTAGCTTTCAATCACACCGAACACTCTCTCATGTGATGGTTGTTGATTCATAGTTCATATGTTCATCATAGATTCATAGTTGAAAATCATAAATTAGGCATGGGTCATAACAATTTCAATCAAATATCATGTATTAATATTGAATCATGCATTAGAAGACTTAATCAACAATAATAAATTATAATTGAATGAAACCCATAGAGATTGAATTGAAACCCTAACTTCATCAATTGAAATTGATTTGAGAAATTGGAAACCTTAGGGACCCCATGGAGGAATGTACTCCATGGGTGAATACCTACATACCTTGATACTCAAAGACCAAGATGAATGGTGAATTGGAGACTTGAATTGAATCCTACCTTCTTTTTCTTCCTTAGGTTGAGAGGAATTTGGGGAGTTAACTTGGTTAGGTTTAGGTAATTGGGAAATGGGATTGAAGTAGGTAGTTTTAGGACTTAAAAGTTTTATACAGGTCTTAGGGTAGAAGAAAAAATGACATGGTATTATTTTAAAATAATTAGGAAAAGACCCAAAGCCCTTGAAAAGTAACTGTCAAAGCCCTTCTATGGTTTGGACCTACGATCTGTAGAACTTTATACAGACCATCCTGATTAACTTTAGAAAAGTTTAGAAACACTTTACTTGAACCAACATTTGACAAAACCTATCTATGGCTCGTAGGTCTTCTTACGGTCCATACACACCAAATGTAGAAACTAACTTGACCCTAAAATTTCACCAAGTTAGGAACCCACGTAACAGACCTATCTAAGACTCGTGCAAAGATTGAAGGGACGTCCTGGTGAACCGTAAAAGAGGTAAGGGGATTAGATTTTGAAAATTATTTTCTCCCTTTCTTCAAGACAGGTCTACGACCCGTAGACTGGTCTCGTAGACCTGAACCTAGTACTGCAATTTAATATAGTCCTTTTCTTTTTTAAATCCAAGGTGTTACAAAACTGACCCTTAAGAATGTAATTTCCCCTTTCCCATGACATGATATGTTCAATCTGAACCTTGAATGTGACCACTCGGGTCCTACAATCTATGGAAGCATAACATGTATGAAGTCAATCCATCCCAAGAATGACATCAAAATCTAACATATCAAGCTCTACAACTACAAGATCAACATGAGTGACTCTATATATGAAACGAAAACAGGACAATTTCTATGAACTCTCTTAGCAACAACAGAATCACAGACAAAAGTAGAGATATGAAAGGTATTAGAAAAAATTTCGGGACCAACATCAAATCTCATGGCCACATAAGGAGTAAGAAACGATAAGGTAGCACTCAGATCAAGTAAAACATAAACATCAAGGTGAAAGACTTTAAACATACCAGTCACCACATCAGGAGACTCTTCATGATCATGTCAAGTCTGAAGAGCATAAAATCTATTTTTTTTCAGAGAACCTACACTAGAACAACTAGGTTGAGCTTGCCTACATGTTTACATCCCTACTTTATTCAAATAGGGTGAAACGTCGTGGTGACTCAAAAAATAATGAATTAATTCAATTTTCAAAGAATTTTAAGAAAAAAGAGTTTTAAAAGGAGTCGCCACCTAATTTTAGGAAAAACTAGGAAACCAATTAAATGATTCACGAAACCATTAGATTCTAGGTATGGGGTTCAAGTTATTTCGAAGGAAAGGTGTTAGGCATCCTTCGAAATCCACAATTACGGGTCCCGACTGAATTCATTTTTTTCAAATTGAGGAAGAGATAAAATGATATACAAATATAATAAACATACAATATACACAAATAATACAGTAAACAAGTAATATGAGAAACGACCTAATGTTTTCCTGTCGTGAACAATATACACAATAAAAAATAAAAAATTATGATTCGAATTCCATTGAAATAGCTTCAATGGGAAACAACTCTGTGTACCTGTAATGACACTTAGCAAAGTGTTAGAAATAAATAAATAGAATAAATCAAATAATAACTTCAAAATAAAAATCCTTCTTATTAACATGGGAGGCCTTGCAAATCGACGGTAATTTTGTGGCTCGGATTCTGGGATGGTGGTGAAATCAATATTTGAGGCGGCTGACCCTTTTGATAATATGATGGAAAATATTTTAGGGTTTTTCCCCTTTCTCAATGTTCACCACCCTCTAACTTAGTCACTAAGAAATTCTTTAAATAGAAAAAATGAAAACCTTCTTAGTATAATACCACTATCTTAAAATCGTGGGCCAAAATCACCGGTTAATACAATATTTGTGTATGAAATCTTATCCATATTTGAATGAATTTCTAGACTGTAAAAAATATCAAAATGAAAATTAATAAATGTAACGAATAAAATGAATATTAAAAAAATGTAATGAATGTAACCAATGACATGTAAAAAATGCAATTTAGCAAAAATAGTGATTTAATCACAATGAACAAATATTTGAACGTATTCAACCAGCTGTGACAAAAAATAATGTAATTAAAATTAACTAATAAAAAATTATGAAATTTTGACAACTAAGGATAAATATTGAAAAAATTATTTAAGATTATAAAAAATATATATTTTGAACTATTGAATAAATAAAACTTAAAAGTTACGAATTTTGAAAATGTTAGGCCAAAATTGGGTGTCAACACTACCATCCTTACCCTTGCTAGCTTGCAACAGACAATCTTTCACTTTGTGACCACTCTTTCCACAACCAAAGCAACCATCTGTATCGGCCAAGCATTTGCCATCATAATTCTTGCCACACCTAGTGCAAGTAGATATAGAAGATCTATTACCACAACCTCCTTGAGGCTTAGGTTTAAGCACCATATCTTTGTTGATTTTAGGAGCCAGAACATTAAAAGAACCTTGATCAGAAAACTTTTTCCGAAATTGAGGACACCCATGTCCGTCGGACCTAGAATGAGAAAAGTCACCATCACTGATCCTTACCCTCTTGGACTCTCTTGCCCTTTCCTTGAGCTTTTCCTCTTCAATTTATTGGACATGTAACATCAAATGAGAGATATTCATTTCATCAATTAAAATGGCGGTATGGAACTCCTTGACCACCATTTCGGACAAATCTGACACGAACTTATTCATCCTTGCCCTAGAGTTGGAAACCATAGTTGGAGTGTACTTAACCAATTGAGTAAACTTCAAAGCATACTCTTTTACACTCATATTACCATGATGAATATTAATGAACTCAAGAACCTTTGCCTCTCTCATCTTAAGAGGGAAGAAATGATCAAGAAAATCTCATTTGAATTTATCCCAATCAAGAGGACCCGTTCTTCTTTCCATTGGTTGAACCAAACTTAAGAAACACCCTTGAGTTGGTAAGCGGCCAATTCCCCCTTCTCAACCATAGACAATCCCATAATTCTCACTATCTTATACACCTTATCAATGAACTCTTGAGGATCCTCATCTGCCTTGGAACCATGGACCTCTAGAGGATGCATGATAGTGAAGTCCCTTATCCTTGTCATCTTCGTACCCATATTTGGGTTCACGGGAGCAATGGTCTCTCTATTTGCTTGGGTTGACATATTTTGAGCCAACATTTGAAAAGCGGCTTAGAATTCAACATGATTCACTTGCTCGATCAAAGCGTCAATCAAAACTTGAGGAACCTCAGGCTTTACATTGGCACATAAGTTCTTTGAAGGACCATATCCTAAAAAATTGAACAAGATTCAGGAGAAGAATCTTTATAAAGGTAGACTCTATAGCACGACTTTAGAATAATGAAAGAATTGAAGTTTCCTAAATGCTTTGTAGCCTTCTGATGAGTCCACAAATTGGACTCATAGGGCTTTATTTTGATAACAATAGTATCCTCGAATGCTTATTTTGTCTAAATATCTGATGAAAACTCTTAAGTTTAAAGTATCTGAAGTTTTAGTTAAAGCATGGACACTTAGGTGCAAAAAAGAACAAGAAGGCTGAAAAGAACGATGAAGCTGAAGCCCGATCATCGCCAAGCACACTTGGCGATTCGCCGACGGGATTTACTCCACCCTTTGTTCCAGTACAAGAAGCCCTGAATGAGAAGGATAAAAAAGGCGATGAAAGGAGAAGTCGGTGCTTCGCCGAATAGTTTCGCGAAGCAGTACTATACCACCCAATGGTCCAGAACGTGAAGGTGTTGAAGGCAAGCACGAAACGGTGATGAGATAGACGAAGGGCGAATCGCCAAAGTCATTTGGCAACTTCGGCGACATTGACTAACTTCGCCGAAAGATTCGTCAATGCTATTTTCTGAAATCTATAAATACTGAACTTATTATTATTTTTAAGAGTCGAAGATTTATTTTAATTTTCAGAATAGAATAGTACTTTTAGATATGTTCTCTCAAGTTTGGAGAGGGTTTTTGGGAACTTGGAGAAAGGGGTTCATCTTCTCCAAGTTGGAAGTGGGTCTTCTATATTTTTCTTCCTTTTCTTAAATTAAAGTTTAATTTGTTCTACCCATTTGATTTTACTATCATTTTAGGTGTATTTTGTTATTTCTTGATGTGTGGCTAAAAGCCCCATTCTTGGGGTGTGATTTAGCAAATATGTGTTGATATTATTGTTGGGTCTTGCTTGCTGATAGGTTAGATGTAGTTTAATGGTGATTTAACCTAGTGGTTGTCGTTTAATATAAAGGATTTGTAGTTGCAAATACAAAGCCACTCATGTGTTTTCGGCTTGCCCGAGAGGGAGGTCGCGAAACCAAGACCACTAGACTGATGGCCTAAGGATTGGGTCGACATGAGGTTTAGCCCGAGAGGGTGAGCCCTAGTCCCATATCCTAACGCTCAGCTCGAGAGAGTGAGTAGGGTAAGGCGTAGGCTGGTCTTCATGCGGCAAATGGGTGTCCGAGAGGAACACATTTGAAATGGGGTAAGTTGCCCGAGAGGGAACTTATTTCCATTTAAAGCTTAGCCTAGTTGCTATTATATTACAAATTTCTTGTCAAAAACATGTATCCAACTATTTATCTCAACTTGTATTGCGGTCACACCCCAAGAACATTTCTCCATACTTGATTTTCTTGTTAATTTTTGCTACTTTTACTACTTGTAACAAAACCCCAAAATCGATAGTTGACACTTTTGTGTCACCCCCTTTATTTACCATGTTTTTGTTCATTAATTTCTTTAGCTATGACTAGTTAGAGCTAAATTTTATTTTTCTATCAATTCTCAAAGGACAAGACCCACGACATCCTGACAAAACTGAAAGGTAAATGAAATCCTCCGAAAGTAAGGAGGCTCACCATACTAACTCGAACTCCATGTGGTATTAATGAAGCTCCTGTTGATGACCCTAGATACCTATAGCTGCATCATGAAATGATGTAGGCCAAATGGCTCAGTATGTGGAATGTACGAGCATGTATGGGGAATTCTAAAGAATAAAAATAAGCTTGAACTGGTGGAAAAGAAACATACTTACCTCTTCTCAACTAACTCAACTCATCTCAACTAAAAGAAACATAGTTCAACTCAATGATAAGATATTCAACTTAGTGAAATAAGGCTCAACTCAATAATAAGATACTCGACTCTGAATGCTCAACTCTATATACTCAACTCTGGATACTCAACTCAATATAAAGCAACAATACATATGCAATATATGAAAAGCTTTTAAAATAGTAGAAAGTAACTCAGTTTGTATGCAAGCATACCAGATAAACTCTGCTTGTATATGAAAATACAAAGTAAACTATGTGTATATAAGAATACAAAACATCTCCGTGGGAGTTTCTCTAATTGAAAACCATCACTATGAGCTATGTGATGATACAACGTCTTGACGCATGCTGCGAGGGCCGTCCTATAATTTGTCGGGGTATAGAACCTACTCACTAAGTAGATCCACTAGTCTATGCTAAAAGCATAAGGAATCATCTAAATAATATGACCCTTTTCTACCCATGTTGGCTACACGGTTTATAGAGACAATGAATTATCTATACTTAAACTCGTCCCCAAATCGATGCTCAATACTACTCCCAAAATGTAAGGAGCTCATATGTTTAAAGACATAACTCTTTCTGTGGTTTGAGATTATTACTCAAAAAACTAGCTCAAAATCTCTCTTGAAAATTGGTGTTTCCTTCTTTTTTAAATGTGAAAACATTTAGTCTTGGGAATACTTAGTTCCCATATATCATTTTAAAGAAAATGAACTCGACTCTACTCTTTCTCAACTCAAGTGTTCAAGTCGTAAAAAAATTGTAGAAAAATTTGTAAAAGACTTCTCAGAATAAATTGAATGCCAAATTATGGGCGTGAGTGACTCAATTCAAGATTTTCAATAACCATAACTAGAACTCAATACTCGAGTCCATTTGAGGACACTAGTTCTATTAAAATCATGCCCTAAATGAGTCCAAATTGTGGACTCATCAATAATATCCGTCCTCGAATCATGAGGACTCACCACAAGCAAGGAGAAATGAACAAATCCAAGCTCTAGCCACAATGGGGACCACCTTGAGAACCGAACTCTACACTTGGGAAAAATTATAGAAAAATATGGGTTAGTACAAAATTGCACTAAGTATGATAGTCATGCACAAAATCACGTAAACATACTAAAAGGGACATTTTAGTTGAATGCATGCAATTTACTACGTTAAAGAATCATTTTGAAGATAGTGGAAGAGCATAAGTCATAAGTATAGTCAACTCATAATCATCATACCATAAGAGGAACCTACCATAAATACCCTCAAAGCCAACTTGTGCAATGCATGAATAAGATCACATAATCTCACCCATACAAAGTAAACCTCCTTGAGTAGTCATAGTTCATAATTCATATTCTTATCATAGTGGGAATAAGCCTTAACTGACATAGATCATGTGAGCTTAACATGGAATCCAGTGTTACCCACACCGAAAAGGGTTGTCCTACTTGCCTAATTTAAGACCATCATTTATTAGCTTTTAGGTGGATACACTAGCTAAATATCCTACGGGGGCAGGTAGTTATGACATAAGGATATTGTTACTAGAAACCCTGGCCTTTCTTAACGGGGGAGCTTTCATCTCATGAGATTACTTCTAGAAACCCAACTTTTCTTAACGGGAGAGCTTCCATCTCATTTCAATATCCACTCGGTGCTAAGCATTTATCCCACAGATTACTTATTAAGTCATAACTTGTTTCATTAGGATAGCTCATTAGATCATGCGTGAGAATAGCCTTTCACCATCCATGTCTACATATAACATTAGATTCAATTAGGTGAGAATTGCCTTTCAACCTAGAATCTCCATTATGTGAGAAAAACTTTCACGTTATTGTCATTATGTGTTCATGAGATTAGTCTTTCAATCAACACAACAACATCATCATAATAATGGACACTTCACTCTCAAAGTGTTCTTAATGCATATACATAAATCTCATAATCATACATAATTCTCATACTTTTCCCTTCAAGGACCATAGATCATATTCAATCAACACATCTAGAATTACTACATTGGACATGGATGATAACATGATTCAAATAGTTCAATTACTACAAACATAATCTCATAATACTCTTCTTTCTACAATTCACACACATCACAAAGTCATAAATTGGGAAAATGGGGATTTCATGGATTCTTGCGAGATTTCATCACAAAACTATAATAACTCATCAATTCAATCATAATATAATGTAATTAAATCATTAGAATCGTTTTTGAAAGGAATCCATGACTTGGAGTAAAACCCTAGCTTTTGGGGAATCTCTATCTTTAAAATTGAGTGTGGAGGGACTCCATGGATGAAGAATATCATACCTTAGCTATGAAAATCCAAAGAATTTGAGTATAAATCCTTGCTCCTTCAAACCCTAGCTTCACCTTCCTTCTTCTTCTTCCTTGGAGTTTTAGAGAGAGATTTTGAGAGAAAAGTTGGTTTTGATTTGGGATTTTGGAATTATGAGGAAGATGACTTAATTTGGTGACTTACAGACCTTATATAGTTAGTCTAATTTAGTGTAAAACAACGTAACTTAATATTAATGAAAACCGAAAAACCCAATAATGCCCCTAAGTGTAACTGCCAAAAGACAGTTACAGGCCTCACCCACGACTCCACGATCACGGTCCGTGGGTGGACTCACGTGGCGAATTGTCTATCCGTGGTCTGGTCAGAGATTTTTGACTATCCACGCCCCTTGACCTAAGGACACGGTTCGTAGGTCACTGCCTCAAGTGGCCTTCATGGTGTCCGCCTACGAAACTGATCCACATGGCATGGAAGGACCTATAGAGCGTAGGTCCCCTTCATAGGTCACTATCCAGACAACATTTTTGGGTCCTCGGTTGATCCTTTGGGGTCGTAGCTTGACGTTTTAACACGAAACCCTATATATTTATGTACGAGAAGGTACATTTACGACTCTAACCTTCATGTTAAGCTCTAGTTTGGCCTACTAGTTCCCGGCGTGTTACAATATCTTCCCCTTGGGGACATTTGTCCTCGAATGATGATCTAGACACCTTACAGAAATAAAGACTCAAACTAGCTGCCCATCATGCATGAAATATCAAAATAATGCACAATTCAAAGGGGGAAACTTCAACCCCATCTCAAACATAATCAATGCAATATAAGGAAGTAGGAACTACATCTAACAACCCATTATGCATGAAACTCAACATTTCTCATGTTCATTTGGAGGAACTACTTTCTCCAACTAAAACATGCTCAACACAACATCATGGAACCAATATACATTTTACTCTGAAAAGCATACTAAAGTATGTTCATCATTTCATCTCATGAAGTCATGTAGGCAACTCATACTAAATGCACAACAACATGAGGAACATAAATCATGAAAGCTCATTTTCTTACTAAACATGAATTTCTCAAGAACATGCATAACATAAGGATATCATGAAAACACATAAATCACACATGACCTCCAAAACAATAAAACTCTAGAGGAACTACTTACCTCAAGCTTGAATAGGAGTACATGGAAAGAGATGAGGATATCGGGACTTCATATCGGCCTCGGAATCCCAAGTATAACCCTCAACTAGATGATTCCTCCATAAAACTTTCACGGAAGCTATTTTCTTGTTTCTCAACCTCTTGACTTGTCTGTCTAGGATTTTTACTGGAACCTATTCATATGAAAGACTTTCGTCAACTCCCAACCCTTCTAGGGGAATAATGGAAACCAGATCTCTAATACACCTCATAAGCATAGAAACATGAAATACCGGGTGAACCAGGGCCAACTCATTTGGCAAATCCAACTCATAGGCAACTTTCCCAATACGCTTCAAAATTTGATATGGGCCTACATATCGGGGACTAAGTTTCCCTTTCTTGCCATACCTCATCACACCCTTCATGGGTGAGATTTTCAAATAGACCCAATCATTAACTTCAAATTATAGATCCCTACTTCTTACATCGGCATAAAACTTTTTCCAACTTTGGGCTATGCTCAACCTCTTTCTAATGAGCCAAACCTTCTCAATAGCTTCATAAACCAATTTGGGACCAATAAGAGCAATTTCATCTACCTCAAACCAACCAACCGGAGACCTACATCTCCTACCATACAAGGCTTCAAAGGGAGCCATACCCATGCTTGTGTGATAACTATTATTGTAGGCAAACTCTATTAGTGGCAAGTGGTCATCCCAATTACCCTTGAAATCTATAACACATGCCCTTAACATGTCTTCTAATGTTTGAATGGTACGTTCCGCTTGCCCATCGGTTGGGACGAAAAGTCGTGCTAAGCTTAACCTTAGTACCAAGCCCTTTTTGAAATGACTTCCAAAAATGTGAAGTAAATTGAGTACCTCGATCCGAAATAATAGATAAAGAAACCCCATGCAACTTCACTATCTCCCTTATGTACAACTTGGTATCGTCTTCCGCCGAATGAGAAGCCTTGACGGGAATAAAGTTGGCTGATTTTGTCATCCGATCAACTATTATCCATATGGAATCATGTTGCCGCCGAGTACGTGGAAAGCCTACTATAAAGTCCATGTTCACATCTTCCCACTTCCAAGTAGGAATAGCAATATTTTGTGACAAGCCTCTCGGCCTTTGGTGCTCAACCTTAACTTGTTGACAATTCGAACATTTGGGCACGAATCCCGCGATGTCCTTTTTCATCCCATTCCACCAATAGACTTTCCGTAGGTCATGATATATCTTGGTGGCTCTCGGGTGAATAGAATACCGAGAGCTATGAACTTCCTCTAGAATTTGTTCCCTCAACCCATCAACATTCAAAACACAAAACCGAACTCCATCTTTCCCTTGGGAGAAAGACTCAATGGACTTCTTGAGTAACGACTCTTTCAAATCAACTAATATAGGATCAATATTTTGCTTAGACTTCACATCCATCACAAAGGATAATTCAGAGCCATTATGAACCATGACACCACCCTTGGTGGAATCCACTAGTTGGAAACCTAGTAGGGCTAGTCTATGCACCTCATAAACCAGTTCTTTCTTTTCATCATCTACATGAGCCACACTATCCATCGACAACCTGCTAAGAGCATCCGCTACGATATTAGCTTTTCCGGGGTGATAAATGACATTTATGTTATAATACATCAATAATTCTAACCACCATCGTTGACGAAGATTCAAGTCCTTTTGACTAAACACATATTGAAGACTTTTGTGATCAGTGAAAATATCCACATGGACCCCATACAAGTAATGCCTCCATATTTTTAAGGTAAACACAGCTGCCGCCAATTCAAGATCATGGGTCGGATAATTCTTCTCATAGATTTTAAGTTGCCTTGAAGCATAGACAAGCACCTTACCATTTTGCATGAGCACACATCCCAACCCCACTCTAGAGGCATCATAATACACCACAAAACCATTTGCACCATCTGGTAAGGTCAACACCGAGCGAATGTAAGTCTATCTTTCAACTCTTGGAAACTTTTCTCACATGCCTTCGACCACACAAACTTAGCTTTCTTTTGAGTCAAAGCCGTCAAAGGAGAAGCAATGGAGGAAAGCCCCTCAACAAACCTTCTATAGTAACCGACCAAACCCAAAAAGCTTATAATGTCGGAAGGAGTTAAAGGTTTAGGACAACTCTTGACCGCATTCGTCTTCTTCAGATCTACCTTAATACCTTTGTTTGACACAATATGACCAAGGAAAGCTACAAACCTTAACCAAAATTCACACTTACTAAACTTTGCAGAAAGTTGTTGGTCCTTAAGAACTCGTAACACAATTCTCAAATGGTCCACATGTTCATTCTCACTCCCTGAATAAATCAAGATATCATTGATAACATAATCACAAACATGTCTAGGTATTGCCTAAACACTCTGTTCATTAAATCCATAAATGACGTCGGGGAATTTGTCAACCTAAATGACATAACCACAAATTCATAGTGACCATACCAGGTTCTAAATTCCGTCTTTGGAATATTAACCCCTCTCACCCTCAATTGGTGATAACCCGAACCAAGATCAATCTTAGAAAAATAGCTAGCCCCTTGAAGTTGGTCAAACAAATAATCAATTCTCGGAAGGGGATATTTATTCTTGATGGTCACTTTATTTAATTGACGATACTTGATGCACATTCTAAGAGACCCATCCTTTTTTCTTATAAACAACACCGGAGCACCCCACATAGAGATACTCGATCGGATAAAACCCTTATCTAACAAATACTTTAGTTGCTCTTTCAACTCTTTCAACTCCAAAACCATTCTATAAGGAGGGATTTAAATAGGTTGAGTATCTGCTAAAAGATCAATGACAAAATCTATTTCCCACTTTGGAGGAATAGCGGGAAATTTATCGGGGAAAACTTCCGGGAATTCATTCACTACCGGAACTAGAGAAGGTATTTCAGATTCAACATCCATCACCCTAAAAAGATGGTAAATACACCCTTTGGAGATCATTTTACTAGCTTTAAGACAAGAGACAAATTGACCACTAGGGATAGAATTTCCCCCCTTCCACTCTAAGATAGGCTAATTTGGAAATTGGAATCTAACCACCCGAGTCCTACAATTGATAGAGGCATAACATGCATGCAACCAATCCATACCCAAAATCACATCAAAGTTTAACATGTCTAATTCTAGCAAATCCACCAAAGTAACTCTATGGGATAAGGAAATGAGACAACTTCTATAAACTCGTTTAGCCACTACTGAGTTACCAACCTGGGTAGAAACAAAAAAGGTTCTAATAACACTTAGGGGAGCATATTAAACTTCATGGCCACATAAGGTGTCACAAAGTTCAAAGTAGAACCGGGATCTAACAAAGTATACACATTAATAAGAAAGACTTTTAACATACTGATAACCACATTCGGGGAGATCTCTTGGTCATCTCGGGATCGAAGAGCATAAAAGCAGTTTTGCTTTTGAGAATTGGAGTTTGAATGACTTGGAGGAGCTTGCTTGCCTTCTCTCCCCTTGGCCGTAAGTGTTGGTCAAATTTTCAATTGATGACCATTCTTACCACACCCATAACAAACATCAGTGTTGGCTAAGCACTTGGCATTATGATTCTTCCCACATTTTGCACAACTTGGCTTATACACATAAGAGCCACAACTATTACCTCCTTAAGGTTTAGGGTTGGAAACCTTATCCTTGTTGACCCTTGGAGTACTAGAGGATCCTTGGTTGGAGAACCTTTGTTTGAACTTTTGTCGACCTTGTCCCTCGGACCTAGCATTGGAGAAATTCCCATCACCGGTTCTAGCTGTTTTCACCTCTCTATTCTTTTCCTTGAGTTTTTCTTCTTCCATTTGTTGGGCATGCATAATGAGATGTGAAATGTCCATATTCAAGATAAGCATTGCTAAACGACAATCTTTAACTACCATGTCAGACACTCCCATCACAAATTTATTCATCTTGGCCCTTGAATCTACCACTATAGTTGGAGCATACTTGGATATTTGGGTGAGCTTTAGAGCATAATCTTTCACACTCATACCTCTTTGGCGAAGGTTAATAAACTCTTCCATCTTTGCTTCCCTCAACTCCAGGGGAAAGAATCTATCAAGAAATACCTCTTTAAACGATTCCTATTTTACCGGGCCCGCTCCTACGAGTCTCTCACCCTTCTTGAGCCACATCTGTTAGTTGGTAGGAGGCTAACTCCGCCTTCTCCTCTGAAGACACCCCCATAATAGAAAGTACTTTATAAACCTCGTCGATAAACCTTTGGGGATCCGTTTCTACTTTGGAGCCATGAAATTTTGGAGGGTTCATTCTTTCAAAATCCCTAACCCTTGAAGCGGCCGAATTCACATTAGGATTCACATGAGTCACAATATCTCTATTGGCCTGAGCCGTCACCGCTTGAGCTTAAGTAGTCAAAGCTTGAGCTTGAGTCGTCATAGCTTGGGCCAATATTTGAAAAGTTGACCTAACCTCCACATCCAACATAGCCGAAGGATTAATCGGAGCTTGATTAACTTGTGGAGCTTGATTAGCTTGAGGAGATTTTTCATTCACATTGTCACCCTTCATTTTTCTAGTGTTTGCCCTTGATGTATTCATATCTTGAAGACAGAAGAGAAGGGTTAGGAGAGGGACTTTATAGAGCTAAACTCTATGGAATGACTTAAGAGTAATGAAAGAAGCAAAATTTCGTAAACATTTTATAGCCTCTCATTCATAAGTGTGGCGCGCTTCATACTCATGAACAAGACTCTACTAGACGTGGCTTATGAGACGTCATACTAGAATCATTCTAAACCTTCTACCCTGATTACCAAGTTTGTCATGACCCAGGGGTACCCCCTAGATGTAACAAGGCACATAGGACCCCAAAAGGCCCTATGTAAGACACTTAGCATATCATAACATAAAGTATTAGAACAATAAGAGTAAAAACACATTTCAAGTCCAAAATTTTTATAAAGGAACACGAAAGTCTAAAATTGTATCAATTAGCCATTTATTACAATACTTGAATCAAAATAGGGTCACAACCCTTACAACATAATCCAAAAAGTAAGTACAAGAATGAAACTACAATGATAATATCTGTCCTCGAATCATGAGGACTCACACAAGCAAGGAGAAATGAACAAATCCAAGCTCTAGCCACAATGGGGACCACCTTGAGAATCGAACCCTACACTTGGGAAAAATTGTAAGAAAATATGGGTTAGTAAAAAATTGCATCAAGTATGACAGTCATGCACAAAATCACGAAAACATGCTAAAAGGAATATTTTAGTTGAATGCATGCAATTTACTAAGTTAAAGCATCCCTTTTAAGATAGTGGAAGAGCTTAAGGCATAAGCATAGTCAACTCATAATCATCATACCATAAGAGGAACCTACCATAAATACCCTCAAAGCCTACTTGTGCAATGCATGAATAAGATCCCATAATATCACCCATATTAAGTAAAACTCCTTGAGTGGTCATAGTTCATAATTCATATTCTTGTCATAGTGGGAATAAGCCTTCACCGACATAGATCATGTGAGCTTAACATGGAATTCGGTGTTACCCACACCGAATAGAGTTGTCCTACTTGCCTAAGGTAAGACCATCATTTGTTAGCTTTTAGGTGGATCCAATAGCTAAATATCCTGGGGGCACGTAGTTATGGGATAAGGAGATTGTTACTAGAAACCCTGACCTTTTGAACAAGGGAGCTTCCATCTCATGAGATTACTTCTATAAACCCAACCTTTCTTCATGGGAGAGCTTCCATCTCATATTCAATATCCACTCGGTGCTAAGAATTTATCCCACAGGGTACTTTTTGAGTCATAACTTGTTTCATTAGGATAGCTCATTAATGATGCGTGAGAATAGCCTTTCACTGTCCATGTCTACATATAACATTAGATTCAATTAGGTGAGAATTGCCTTTCAACCAAGAATCTCCATTATGTGAGAAAACCTTTCACATTATGTTCATTATGTGTTCAGGAAAATAGTCTTTCAATCAACACAACAACATCATCATAATCATAGACACTTCACTCTCAAACTTTTCTTTATGCATATACATAAATCTCATAATCATACATAATTCTCATACTTTTCCCTTCAAGGACCATATATCATATTCAATAACCACATCTAGAATTACTACATTAGACATGGATAGTAATATGATTCAAATAGTTCAATTACTACAAGCATAATCTCGTAATACTCTTGTTTCTACAATTCACCCACATCACAAAGTCATAAATTGGGAATATGGGGATTTCATGGAGTCTTGCGAGATTTCATCACAAAACTATAATAACTCATAAATTCAATCATAATATAATGTAATTAAATCAGTATAATCAATTTTGAAAGGAATCCATGACTTGGAGTAAAACCCTAGCTTTTGGGACTATATTTGCAATTGAGTTCGGAGGGACTCCATGGATGAAAATTATCCATGAATGAAGGAATACCATACCTTAGCTATGAAAATCGAAAGAATTTAAGTAGGAATTCTTTCTCCTTCAAACCCTCGCTTCACCTTCCTTCTTCTTCTTCATTGGAGTTCTAGAGATAGAATTTTGGGGGAAAAATTGGTTTTGATTTGGGATTTTGGAATTATGAGGAAGATGACTTAATTTGGTGACTTAAACACCTTATATAGTTAGTCTAATTTAGTGTAAAACTACGTCACTTAATATTTATGAAAATTGGAAAACCCCATAATGCCCATAAGTGTAACTGCCAAAAGGCAGTTATAGGCCTCACCCACGACTCCACGAGCACGGTCCGTGGGTGGACTCACGTGGCGTTGTGTCCATCCGTGGTCTGGTGAGAGAGTTTCGACCATGCACACCTCCTTGACCTATGGACCGTGGACTTACCACGGGTCGTGCGTCTTGGTCTCGTGGGTCACTACCTTTGGTGGCCTCCATGGTGCCCACCTACGAAACTGACCCACCTGGCATGGAAGGACCTAGGGGGCATAGGTCCCCTTCGCGGGGCACTGTCCAGGCAACATTTTTAAGTCCTCCTCAAGGACCCATGGTTGGTCCTTGGGGGTTGTACCTTGATGTTCTTTCACGAAACCCTATATTTTTATGTACTGGAGGTACGTTTAAGACTTTAACCCTTATGTTAAGCTCTAGTTTAGCCTACTACTTCCCGGAGTGTTACATGTTATTACACACATGGTCTATGTTGGTTATCGGTAAACCTCCCACAAATGATTATGTTTTCCTCAAAGCTGATGTTTCGACTTATGAAAAGGATTTTAAAAAGATTTGAATTGACTTTGTCTTATGTCTTCTGATTTTCCTTATCATGTTTTGGTACCTTATACTTGGTCATGCATTACCATGTTTTCCATACTTAGTATGTTTATGTACGTTTTTATGCATTCTCTTATACTCGGTCATATATTGACACATATTATTTTTGTGTGCCTATATTGTTTCATAACATTGAATCGGACAATCCTCTATAGGCTTGTAGCAAGTGGATTGATTCAGCCTTGAAGATTGGTGATTCCTCATATTTAGAGGGCTTTGCCACATATGTTCCTTTACTTTTATGTCTTTTGGTTTTCAGACTTTTCCATGAGCCAGGGGTTTGTCATAGCCACATACTATGATATTAGAGGCTCATGTCAGACATTAGATATTTCCATTTATGAGTTATACTCTATTTTTTAGAATCAATGATGTTGATTGATACTTATATCTTGCTTTCTTTCAAATCTTAGTATATGCATATGTCAAGTGTCTTGTTTAGGGTTTCTCGGGATGTTATTCATCATGTCATGTCTAAGGGGTAACTTGTTTCATGACATGTTTCGACAAAATTTTCTGTAGATCAGTGTTCGTAAAGTGCTTTCCTACCTAAATATGCAAATATATAGTCATTTAAAGTCCCAAATCATGTCCAGATCTACGTTTTCATTAAGAACAACCCTTCAACTTCCCCACCATTTTGGACCCGTTCCAGCCCTATCCCTTATGATCTGCATGCCCAAAAAGTTTTAGTAGTGTTGTTAATATAAGGTGAACCCCATGCATCGAGAATTTTGGCAATCAAAGTAGTTATTTCAAAATTAAATTATTAACCTGAACCCTATTCTACCCTATTAAATTTGTAGCATGCAATTGTTCTTAAGCCTAAAATGAAGTAAAGAGGGGAGTAGGAATGTTGTTTACCTTGGTTTGACACTTGTTGAGCGAATGATCAAGGAGTTGAGAGCATTTTGGCACTGAAAGGGAGAGAAATAGACATGAAAACCCATTTACCTCCATTTTGTACCATTTTTGGTTCCCGATCAGTTTCTATAGCAGTTGGTCAACCGTTATAGTGGTACTGCTTTAGCGATTATATCTCGCCATAGTTGGGTTCTGTTCAATTGATGGGGTAAAAAAATTTGTTGTGGCTTCAAGCGTTCAAATTTCTTATCTCGGTATTTTTGGGAAGTGGGGGTCTGGAAGCCTTGTATCACTGGCCTAGAATGAGTGCAGTCTTGACTTGTCAAAATCATGTGGTAAACCTCGATAATATGGCTTTCTTCTTTCTTTCCAAGAAGTCATTCGGGGATGAATGATGAATAAATAGATATCTATTGTAACGACCTGATCCATTATTACTGAAGGGAACTTTATACATAACCCCAAATTTCTAGAAACTTAGGATAACATTTTAAAATTTGAGCATACGATGATTTTGGGCCATTTTGATTTTGGGTTGGGCTAACGTCAACCCGCCATAGTGGGAGGCTTTCCACTATGCCGACACTGCTATAACACCTACATGACCTCTATAGCAGAATGAAAAAAATCAGCAACCATATTAATGCGTCTTTTTTAATTTTCCTCCCACTTTTGAAAGGAGAAAATAGATGAGGAGTAAGTATTATAGAGCAAGAGAGGTGGAAACCTAAGGAATTTTGATGCTCATTTGTCATGGTTTACTCTCACACAGTCGAAAGATCATGGACAAGCCTCATCAGTTTACGCTAACTGCCCAGGTAGGATAGGTTTCCTTAAACTAAGTAGTTGGATCCATTTTACAGCATAATATCTTTTAGATGTTAAGAGATTGCATGCATTGGCATTAGGGCACGGAGTCTGGAAGGTTATAGGTTGTTGTTTATTACTGTTAAAGTGGGAGATGGGATAATAACTATGGGTAGTTCTCTAGTTCTTGGTTGGTAACCTTGAGTTTTCTTGTTATGGTGGGCTGGTAGTTATTATAAGGTTGAGTATGATGAAATTGTTTGGTAATAACCAATTCTAGGACTTGTGGTAATAAGGGGAACATATGTATTCATAATGGGATTTCGTGTGGGGCCATTGTTATATGGATAGTTTATATTGTCTAATGTATATATGTATTCTTTCTTATTGTTATTAGTATAGTGTAATGCTTTAATGACACAATCAATTATTACTAAAGGGCATCTCGTGTGTAGTCCCAAAAATGCAGAAATATAGTGCAAGATGTCACGCTTCGAGCTTACACCCTGGACCTAGTCAGCACTTGAGAACCATTTCTAGTCCCCAAGCGAACCCCTGGTCTGGCTCATTACTCAGCGGAAGACTTACTCAACAATACATGACCTCAATTTGCAAGGATTAACTCAAAAATATTAAGATAAATAACTTAAAATATGTAAAGTATTCAACTAGACAAAAAGGCACTCAAGTATGAAACATTAACAATGGAAATGGAAAAGACTCCTAAAACACCACTGTCTATGAAGCCTCTAACATACTACGATGGAAATTAGGACAAGACCCACAACATCCTATGTAACACCCTAGAAATTTTTTGAGCTAAGACTCGAACCATCCTTCGTTGTGATTAGGATTTTATCGAGGAATTTAAAATTTATTGAGTGTTAAGGTCACTAGATGTAGCACCTTGACTTCCAAATAGAACTAAATTGGAAATAGCAAAATCTGAAATTTTGTAAGTTATGCTTAAGTTATGAGTTTTGGGTCAACTTCAAACAACCATAACTCTTAGTACATGATGAGTTAGGTGGGCCACAAGATATCAAATGATAGGTCTTTGAATTACCTTTCTAACGACATCGAGTTTCCTAAGTTTTGAGGTTGAATGAGAGAGATATACCTTTTTGAAGTCAAGCTGTCCAGTTAAGGAAAGCTACCCAAAAATAGTACGGGGTATTTTAGTCTTTTCCTTACCCAATCACATTTAATTCATTTTCCGTAAGGTTTTAGGGGTATAATCTGATTAGGTTCAGTTTGATAATCCTAATATACTCCTAGGGTTTTAGTTGAGAGTTCCAGAAGAGAAAATAAGAGAAAAGAGGAGAAAATAAGAGATGATCAAAGCGTTCGTCAAGGTTTTAGAGTTTTGTTGCGGATTTTTGCCATGGGTTTAATCCCTAAGAGGTATGTAAGTTTATATAGTGTTGGGTAAGTTCACCCACACGCCAAACATGATTTTCATATTCGAATTCGTCCATAAAGATTGAAAGATTTAAGTTCTTGAAGTTCATTCTAAATCTTGTTTTGTTGGGGTTTTTGATGATTTCTTGAGATGAATGTGAGTGTTTTGAGTGTTTTTTTAGTATATTAGTGTGTACTTAGGTTAGGTAATTGAATCTAAGGAAAACTTGAGAAAATAAATTGATTAAAAGTGATTTAGGATCAGGAAATGAGAGACGATATTTGTCGAAATCGTTTGGGGGAATGGTGCGCGACATGCCATGGATGCGCCAGAAGGGCTGGCATGGCATGCCAGCAATGCGCCAATATCACATCTCTAAACCTTAGGGCCTGGTGCCCCGCCCCACTCCTTTTCCGTCAGTTGTCCAGTTTGAGTCCCTTTTAAGTGTACATTCACTCGCTTTGATTGTAATCACTCTAAACTACTTATAAACACCTATAAATCATTCATAAAATGAATGATAACCTTGAATTCATAATTCAAATTCAAGGTATATTTAAGAGTTAAGTCTTGAGAGTTCATTAGAACATTTCGAGAAAGTCCCTTTGAGTGTTTTTGAGGAGTCTTCTACAATTTCTAACAACTTGTTTCAAAACTCGAGCAAGTGAGTAATAGAGTGAGGAGAATGTATTCATATGTCTACTTTATCATCACGAGATCCTTCATATCATGAACCATAACTCTTGAATTCATAATCCACATTCAAGAGAGAGTTAAGAGTAGAGTTCAAGAAAGTTTTTGAATTCAATTGTGAATCCTTTGAGATCAACAATCGATTTGAACTATGTTTTGAGGAAGTAAGTATGAGAATGAGAAGAGTAGTACACATGAGTTCCATAATGTTATTTAGACCCCCAAGTTGAGTCGTTCATGCCCATAAATTCCGCATGACCTTCATAAATTGAGCATCGTTAAGAGGAGTAGTATTTACAAGTTTTATGTCTTGAGTATTGAGTTCCTAATCCCTTTTTAGATTCTACTCCAAATAATTGGACTATTACATATTACCCATGGAGTCCTTGAGTTGAGATTTTCATGCCCATAATTCCGCATGAACCCTATAAGTCGAGAAGTCTTGAGACGAGAAGTATCTTTGAATCCTTGAGTTGAGTAGCTCATGCCCATAATTCCGCGTGAACCCTCTAAGTTGAATATTCTTGAAACGAGTATTAATATTGAAGTTCTTGAGTTCTGAGTTGTCAAGTCTCAAGTATTGAGTTCTATGTATGGTTATTGAAAACCTCTAATTGAGTGGTTCACGTCCATAATTCGTCATGAACTTTATTATGAGAAGTCTTTTTACAAAAAAATTCTAAAGTTGTTCTAAGACTTAAGTACTTGAGTTGAGAAAGAGTAGAGTCAAGTTCATTTTCTTTAAAATGATATATGGGAACTAAGTATTCCCAAGAGTAAATAATTTCACAATTAAAAGAAGAGGAAACTGTGATTTCCGAAAGAGTTTTGAGTAGTTGAGTAACATCTCTTTTAAGAGAAAGATTTTTGAGTAATACTCTCAAACCACAGAAAAATTTATGTTTTTAAACATATGAGCTAGTATATTTTGGGAGTAGTACTGAGCACCGATATAGGGGAGAGTTCAGATAACTCACAATCCCCATAAACCATGTAGCCAACGTGAGTAGAAAGTGTCAAAATTTTTAGATTATTCCTTAATGATTTTTAGCATAGACGAGTGGATCCACTTAGTGAGTAGGTCTTATACCCTAGCAAAGTATATGACAATTCGAGTGGCGTGGGCAAGACACTGTATCATCACATAGCTCATAGTGATTGCTGTCGGTTAGGGAAACTTCTACAAAGATATTTTGTATTCTTATATACACAAATTTATATTGTATTTTTATATACAAATTGAGTTATAATTGTATTCTTTAATACAATTGAGTTATTATCTACAGTTTAAAAAGTTTTCCATATGTTGCATCTTTAATTGTTGCTTTATCCTTGAATATCTTGAGTTGAGTACCTTTGAGTTGAGTACCATATCTTGAGTTGAGTACCTTTGAGTTGAGTATCTTATTCTTGAGTTGAGTTTAGTTTAGTTGAGTGAGTTGAGAAGAGGTAAGTATGTATCCTTTTAATAAAGTTCAAGCTTATGTTTATGCTTTAGAATTCCCCTTAAATGTTCGTACATTCCATGTACTGATCCATTTGGCCTGCATCATTTCATGATGCAGATACAAGTACTCAGGATCATCAACATGTGCTTCGTTGATACCGCATGCAATTCGAGTTAGCTTTAGTGAGCCTCATTGCTTTCAGAGGGTTCCACTTGTACTCTCAGTTATATCAACTATTATGATGTCATGGGTCTTGTCTAGACTTCAATCTCTGTCACTCAAAGGCTTCATAGATAGACTGTAGAGTTTGAGTAGTCTATTTCATATGTTTTGTTAAATATTTTAAAGACTTGAAATGCCTATTTGTGGCAAGTTGAATATACTATTTTATTCAGAGTTAAAGATTTTGGTAATTGAGTTCAATGCATTTTAATTCAGTTTTAAGCTTATGTATTCTTGAGTTAGTCTTCCACTTGTAGCCAACCAGGATAAGGGTTCGCTTGGGGACCAATAATGATTTTCGAGTGGCGGCCACGTCTAGGGTGTAGGCTCGGGTCCTGAAAAACTTGGTATCACAAATTTCAAGTATCCTAGGGTGTTTATGAAGTTATGTTGCTAGGATCTTATTTATGGTTGTGAGGATCCCACTTCTATAAACGATGGACTATAGACATTTAGGAAAAGTTTCCCTTCTTTTATACTCTTAATCGTGCAATAGTGCTATGTCATATAGATTTATTCATTCTCATGTGTTTCTCTGATTCATTCGACTATCCATCATACTAGAGGTGGTTGAAAAGAAAAGTCAGTTCTTTATCAATGAGTTGCTCTTAGCAAAAGTCCTGAGAAAGTCATGAGACTCCAGAGGGGCTTGAGAGAAGCCCATGAGTGAATTAAGTGTTGAGTTCGATAAAAGGAACTAATATTCATATGAATCTTGTGTTTGAGCTAAAAACAATTTGCACTCTCTTCTCTAAGTCTTGTTTCAGTTGAGATCCTTATAAGAAGGTATGATTAGAGCTTGGGTCGTATTTTCACCCAAAAAGGTAGCATGAGTTACAAGATCATGAGCAGTGGTAGTGAAAGAGCCCAGAGTTGGATGAAAGTATGCAGAAGTTTAGTAATCCAAGAAAGGGAGATAGTGATGAAGCAAATTATGTTATTATAGTCATTCACATAGTAAGTTATTGATGAAGAGTTTTCCCTTATGGGTAGACTACGAAGTGATGAGTTGTGTAGATCTCATAATGGGAGGTAGAGTAGTCAAGATGAGATAGAGTACATATATATTGTTAACCAGAATAGAGTTGATGCCGATGTGTCATCGTGTTAGAGGAGGCTAAGTATATGTGTTGAATAGAAGCACATAGTATTCATATATTGATTTATTTAAGCGAGGCTTATGATATGTTTGAGAGGGTCATGATGTTCAGAAGGTTATAAAACTGATTAAGTAATGAGTTATAGTATAGTAGGCGAGAAATCATATTGATATTCGGGTTTAGTAATAAACATTAAGCTTGAATTTGAGACGAATGTCATGACCAAAAGAATGGCAACATGAGGGTGATGATGTTAGTCTTGAGATACGATCTTGAAGACTTAACATAGAGCAGGTGAGAAATTGAGATGTTAGGTGCAATAAATATGAGTTGTACAATTGAGAGACCCAAACCTTTAGATAAGGGCAGTGAAGTGTGGCTAAGTCACAAGAGTAACAAGAGCATTAAGAGGTGTACCGATATGGTATATAACCAAAAGAGGTTAAGAGAAACGCCTTAGAAAGAGGTCTTAGTACCTGCTTATACAGAGTTCGGTAGTCATGAGATGAGTTTCTCTTGAGTGTTAGAGTAAAAGAGGATGTAGACCAGGTAGAGATTCTGGAATAGGTCCATAGCTTTGCTTTCAAGTGTCAGCTTTAGACCTAAGAGGGAGATAGCAAGATGATAAATCAATTCAAGTGTTTGAGAGTAATATAGTAATGAGTTCCAAAGAGTATGTGAGATATCCTTTCGAAGGTCCTTTAAGTAATGGAGTGATGTTATGAAGAGGAGGATGAGGTTTTACTATGAGAAATAGCTACATGAGAGCCCTTAGTTAG
Source organism: Solanum sparsipilum (assembly GCA_029582215.1). Classification (NCBI taxonomy): domain Eukaryota; kingdom Viridiplantae; phylum Streptophyta; class Magnoliopsida; order Solanales; family Solanaceae; genus Solanum; species Solanum sparsipilum. The sequence continues at coordinate 57,431 of JAKRZT010004213.1, forward strand.
TTTAGAGTAGTAATGAGGGAAATTATAGTTAGTATAGCAAAGATGATAAGAGTAACCCCGTTCCATACCAGTCCAGCCGTCTTTCGAGGACGAATGATCCCAAGAGGGAGATAATGTAACACCTCAAAATTTTTTGAGCTAAGACTCGAACTATCATTCATTGTGAGTAGGATTTTACTAAGGAAATTAAAATTTCTTGAGGGTAAAGGTCAGTAGATGTAGCACCTTGAGTTCCAAAGAGAACTAAATTGAAAAGAGCAAAATCTAAAATTTTGCAAGTTATGCTTAAGTTATGAGTTTCGGGTCAACTTCAAACGACCATAACTCTCGGGATGAGTTAGGTGGGCCATAAGATATCGAATGAAAGGTCTTTAAATTATCTTTCCAACGGCACCGAGTTTGCTAAGTTTGAAGGTCGGATTACTGAGATATGCCCTTATGAAGTCAAGGTGTCCAGTTAAAGAAAGTTACCCGAAAATAGTAAGGGGTATTTTAGTCTTTTCCTTACCCAATCAGATTTAATTCATTTTTTGTAATGTTTTAGGGGTCTAATATGATTAGGTTCAGTTTTATAATCCAAATATACTCCTATGGTTTTAGTTGAGAGTTCAAGAAGAGAAAAGAAGAGTAAAGAGGAGAAAAAAAAGGAGAGGATCAACGCGTTCGTCGAGGTTCTTGAGTTTTGTTGCAGATTTTCACCATGGGTCTAATCTCTAAGATGTATGTAAGTTTCCATAGTGTTGGGCTATTTCACCCACACATCAAACATGATTTTCATATTCGAATTCGTCCATAAAGATTGAAAGATTTAAATTCTTGATAGGTGTTCTTGAAGTTCATTCTAAATCTTGTTTTGTTGGGGTTTTGATGATTTCTTGAGATGAAAGTGAGTGTTTTGAGTATATTAATGTGTACTTAGGTTGGGTAATTGAATCTAAGTAAAACCTGAGAAAAGCATTTGATTAAAAGTGATTTAGGGGATCAGAAAATGAGAGACGAAATTCATCGAAATTGTCTGGGGGAATGGTGGCGCGACACGCCACGGATGCGCCAGCAGTGCGCCAATATCATCTCTCTGAACCTTAGGGGCTGGTTCCCGTGCCAAGAATATGCCAGGGTCGCCTGCCCCCACTCTTTTTATGTTGGTTGTCCCGTTTGAGTCCCTTTTAAGTGTACCTTCACTCCCTTTGATTCTAATCACTCTAAACTACTTCTAAACACCTAGAAATCATTCATAACATGAATAATAACCTTGAATTGATAATTCAAATTCAAGGTAGAGTTAAGATTTAAGTCTTGAGAGTTCATTCGAACATTTCGAGATAGTCCCTTTGAGTCTTTTTGAGGAGTCTTCTACAATTTCGAACCACTTGTTTCAAGAATCGATTAAGTTAGTATGAGATTGAGGAGAATGTATTCATGAGTTTACTTTATCATTACGAGAGAGTTAGGAGTAGAGTTCAAGAAAGCTTTTGAGTTCAATTGTGAATCCTTTTGAGATCAACTATCGATTTGAACTAAGTTTTAATGAAGTAAGGGTGAGAATGAGAAGAGTCGTATATAAGAGATCCATAATGTTGTTTAGACCACCGAGTTGAGTTGTTCATTTCCATAAATTCCGCATGACCTTCATAACTGGTGCATCTTTGAGAGGAGTAGTATCTTCAAGTTTTAAGTCTTGAGTATTGAGTTCCTAATCCCTTTTTAAATTTTATTCCTAATCATGGGACTATTACATATTACCCACGGAGTCCTTTAGTTGAGATGTTCATCCTCCTAATTCCACATGAACCCTATAAGTTGAGAAGCCTGGCGACGAGAAGTATTATTGAGCCTTTGAGTTGAGTAGCTCATGCCCATAATTCCGCATGAACCCTCCGAGTTGAATATTCTTGAAATGAGTATTACCGTTGAAGTTTTTAAGTTTTGAGTTGTTACGTCTTAAGTATTCCGTTCTATGTATGGTTATTGAAAACCTCTAATTGATTCGTTCACGTCTTTAATTCGGCATGAACTTTATTCTGAGAAGTCTTTTTACAAAATTTTCTAAAATTGTTTTAAGACTTGAGTACTTGAATTGAGAAAGAGTGGAGTCGAGTTCATTTTCTTTAAAATGATATATGGAAACAAAGTATTTCCAAGAGTAAATAATTTCACAACTGAAAGAGGAGGAAACTGAGTTTTCCAAAAGAGTTTTGAGCAGTTTAGTAACATCTCTTTTTAGAGAAAGATTTTTGAGTAATAATCTCAAACCATAAAAAAAGTTATGTTTTAAAAAGATTTTTGAGTAATAATGTCAAATCACAGAAAAAGTTATGATTTTGAACATATGAGCTAGTATATTTTTGGAGTAGTATTGAGCACCGATATGAGGGAGAGTTTAGATAACTCACAGCCCTCATAAACCATGTAGCCAATGTTGGTAGAAACATCCATACTTTTTAGATGAGTCCTTAATTATTTTTAGCATAGACTAGTGGATCCACTAAGTAAGTAGGTCATATACCCTGACAAAGTATAAGACAGCTTTGACACCGTGGGCGAGACGTTGTATCATCACATAGCTCCTAGTGATAGTTGTCGGTTAGAGAAACTTCCACAGAGATATTTTGTATTCTTATATACACAAACTTATGTTGTATTTTTATATACAAATTGAGTTATAATTGTATTCTTTAACACGATTGAGTTATTATCTACAGTTTAAAAAGTTTTCCATATATTGCATCTTTTATTTTTGCTTTATCCTTGAATATCTTGAGTTGAGTACCTTTGAGTTGAGTATCATATCTTTAGATGACTACCTTTGAGTTGAGTATCATATCTTTGAGTTGAGTATCTTATTCTTGAGTTGAGTTTAGTTGAGTGAGTTGAGAAGAGGTAAATATGTTTCCTTTTAATAAAGTTCAGGCTTATGTTTATGCTTTAGAATTCCCCTTACATACTCGTACATTCCATGTACTGAGCTATTTGGCCTGCATCGTTTCATGATGTAGATACAGGTACTCAGGATCATCAACATGCGCTTCGTTGATACCGCATGCAGTTCGAATTAGCAATGGTGAGCCTCCTTACTTTTAGAGGGTTCCACTTGTACTCTCAGTTATATCAATTGTTAGGATTTCACGGGTCTTGTCCCGACTTCCATCTTTGTCAATTAGAGGCTTCATAGATAGACATTAGAGTTTGAGAAATCTATTTCATTTGTTTTAAAGACTTGAGATGCCTATTTGTGGCAAGTTGAATATACTATTTTATTGAGAGTTAAAGATTTTTGTAATTGAGTTCAATGCATTTTAATTCAGTTTTAAGTTTATGTATGCTTATAGCTAGCCAGGATGAGGGTTCCCTTGGGACCAACAATGGTTCTCGAGTGTCGGCAACGTCCAGGGTGTAGGCTCGGGTCGTGACATCCTAACAAATCTGGAAGATAAATGTGAAGTCCTCAAGAAAGCAAGAAAGCTCACCAAAGCTAGCTCGAATGCAGCTGGATCGACGGAGCGCCGGTTGATGATCCTGAATACCTATATCTGCATTATGAAATGATGCTTGCCAAGTAGCGCCTGTACATTGAATGTAAGAACATGTTAGGGGAAACTCTGAACATAAACATAAGCTTGAACTCATAAAAAAGAAACATATGTACCTTGTCTCAACTCACTCATATCAAGTCAACTTAAGATGAAAGCAATGATATCAATATACAATATTCAAAGCTTTTAAAACAGTAGATAATAACTCAATGTATATGAAAATACATAAATAAAATCTTTACTCTTATTTGGGAGATTCTCTAACCGACAACTGTCACTATGAGCAACGTGATGATACATCGTCTCTCCCACGCTGCTAGAACTATATTACACCTTGCTGGAGTATAGAACACCCTAAACTAAGTGGATTCACTAAGGTACGCTTAAAAGCAATAACGAATCGTCTGAAAAGCATGATCCTTTACCCATGTTGGCATACATGGTTTATGAGGATTTTGAGTTGTTTGAACTCATCCCCATATCGGTGCTCAGTACTACTCCCAATTATATAACTCATGTTTAATGTTTAAAAACATTCCTCATCCTCAAACTTCAGATTATTACTCGAAATATTCTCTTAAAAGAGATAATACTCAGAACTCCTCATAAGCTCATTTTAGAAATAAAGATTTCTTCTCATTTTAAATGTAAAAGCATTTAAACTTGGGAATATTTAGTTCCCTTATTATTCCATTTGAAATATGGACTCAACTCTCCTCATCATCATACTCAAGTACCGAAGTCTTAAATCATGTTTTAAAAAGTTGTAAAAGATTTCTCAAAATTACTCAAAGAACCTTCTCAAACATTACACTTAATCTTTTACTTGAATTTGAAATGTTAATTCAAGAGTTAAGATTAGGATATATAGGATATCTTAATGATTAAAAAGGGTCTAGATAGTTAGGATTAAGAAAGGAATGAAAGTTCGACTCAAAGGAACAAGTCGAGAATGAGAACGTTAAAAGAAAGTGGTCTGACGCTCCTGGTGCAGAGTGGCACACCATGCCAGGCCTTAACTTCCTAAGGGTCATTTTTGGCACACTGCAGGTGCCCCACACTAGCTCCTCAGGCGCATCGTGGGCATGCCTCCCCAGGCAGTCTCCAGAACATTATGGCAAATTTTTCTTCTCAATTTTTGTCCTAAATCACCTAGAATCAATTTCTTTCCAAACTCCCTTAGATTCATTAACCCAACAAAATTAAACTAAAAATCTACTAAAAAACAATACTCAATCGCAAGACCCTTGCCTCAAGAACTCAACAAAACCCCATATTCAAGAATGAAGCAATAAAACCTCAAGAACTCAACAAGATTCTCAATATACTCAATCTCATGAACGAATTCAATAAGGAAACTCATGATTGGTGTGAAGGTGAACAAAACTATCACTATGAAAACTTACATACCTCGAAAGAACTAAGTTTTTGGTGATTTCCCCGAAAACTTGAAGAACTTCTTGAATGTTCTCCTCTTCTCCTCTTGAACTCCTCTCAAAAACCCTAAGTGTGTATAGGACTGACTAAAACTGATTCCAATCAGTTTAGACCCCTAAAATATTAACAAAACAAGCTAGGATAGTGGGGGCAAGGAAAAGACCAAAATACCCCTGCTTTAAAACTGATGGATTGCTTAACTTGACAGGCTGCACTCAAATGGGCATATCTCCCTTATCCAAACTTGGAATTGTGCAAACTCGGGGGCGTTAGAAAGAGGACTAAAAGAACTTTTATTTGATACCTTATGGGCCACCTAACTCATTTTGTACTGAAAGTTATGGTCGTTTGAATTTGACTCAAAACTCACGATCGAAGTGTAACTTGTACAAACCTCAATTTAACTCTTTCGAATATATTTCTTTCTAAAATTAGCTCTTTCGAAGACCAATGTATTACACAATAAATTGTAAAATTTTAGCACACAATGATTTTGGCCTAGATATAATTTTGGTCCAGGCTGACGTCAGCCCGCCGTAGAGGGAGGCTGCCCATTACGATGGCCCCACTATAGCAGTCTATGGATGTTATGACTAGCTAACAAAAATTATGCAACCTAATTGTAACAGCCTAAAAATCTCTAAGATAAGATCTGAACAATTCTTCATATACGTATAGGGTCAAACCAAGTGATTTTTAATTATCAATAGGTGTTATGGTCAATTATTTAGTGTGGAAAGAAATTTGGAGATAAATTACAGTCACACGATTCCTCGAACACAAAGTTGAATTAAAAGTTTCCTTATCGGTTGAGTTTCCGTATAATATTTTACTTTGATCAACTTCAAACGATCATATATTTGAGAATATGAAGATTTAGGTAGCCCATAACCTATCAAGTTAAAGTTTTATGTGTCTTCTTTCCAACGCCGCCAAATTTGTGTCATTCTTAAAAAGGTAATTTTTTGTCCTTATACCCCTAGAGAAACCCAAAAATGTATTTCTTAACTCCTACAAAGTCCTAAACAATTGTATTTCCATATTTAATTACTCCTTCTCCTCTCTCAAATCATAAGACAAAATTTGAAGGAAAATCAAATCATAAGACTTCCAAGTAGGATTCTTTCAATATTTTCAAGATTATTCTTCAAGGTAAAACCTTCTCCAAAAATTTCTATCTTTCCAATTCAAATTCCTTATAATCATGAATCATTAATAGATATTTTAACCCCATGGCCATAGAATTTTCAAAAAACTAATTCAAGAATCTCAAAATAAAGGATTTCTTGATCGTTCTTCTTCAAATTAGAGTTCTTCTTCAAGATTCATGGAGAGTTTAAGGTATGTAAGATTATCAAAGTGAGGAACTTTGTTCTTCTTCACGCCCTATTCCTACAATATATATTATTAAGATCAAAGCTAAGGGTTTTACCCGAAATTCTATGATCTCGAATTCTCTTTTATCTCTTATCATTGATTCTTGATTTTATCATCAAAATTATAGCTCTTAATGTCATTAATGATTATTAATTTATAGTTCATGCTTATTAAACTACATAAAACCCTTTCTAATTAAAGTTTTCAAAACCTTTTCGTAGTATTTCATATTCATTAATTTTACAAATAAAGTATGTTCAAGATTTTAAAGGCGAAATGGTCTGGTGAACCCTTATACTTGTATCAGTTTGTATTCTGAACCTTTCTACTTACACCTTTGTCATCTGGACCCTTAAACTCAATTAAAATGAGACTTTTAAGCCCCTCCAACCATGTGTGTAGCTCACTCTCCTTTATATAATTGACATGTCATATCCACGTCAGATATATTGATGCCACATCATAATTATTTCATAGCTATTTTTAAAAATTATTAACCAAAATTATTTAATAAAATGTAAAATAATAACATTTTAATTTATTATTGGCATTTCTAATTCTCCCTATTTCACGACCAAAAGAAAGCCATCGCTGGCGTTGTCGCCATTTTTGCCGGCGAAATCATATACTTTCTCCCTCACCCATCTTCATCTCTGCCGCACACCATCACTATTTTTCTTTCCTCCTCCAACCTCCACATTAACAACAACCTAAACCACCGTACTACCAGATTTGGCCACCGTACAACCAGATTTGGCCAATCTTTTCGTAATCCTCACACCCCAAATTGCTTACAAATACAATTTCACACCAACCTCTGCCGTGAAACTCGTCGAAATCTACCCATTATAGTTTCTCCCCTTTCCATTGTTTCATGGCCCAAACCATCGCCGCCATCGCCATTGTTGCCGGTGAAACCACTCATATTCCTTCCTTTACCTGCCTTTATCTCCGCCACACGTCACGTCCATTTTCCTTTCCTTCTCCAACCTCACAAAACCAACAACCTAAGACAACACACCAGATCTAGCCAAAAAATAGATTGTGGAAAAAAAGAAAAAAAGGGTTGGGCAGGGGATGAATATGGCTGAAAATGAGGTGTAATGGGTGAAGAAGGAGTTTTTTAATTAATGGTTTAAATTTTTTTTTTTTTATAATTTTAAATATTTTTAAAGTAAAAATGCTCCTCACTCGCCTTAATAGGAGTGTAGTTACACACTTTTGCCAACTCAGACATCTTACTGCCACATAAGCTTGGTCAATGGTCAGAGGGGTTTGGTAAATTGTGCTTTATTGAGTTTAAGGGTCCAGATGACAAAGGTGTAAGTAGAAGAGTTCAGAATACAAATTGATACAAGTATAAGGGTCCACCATACCATTTCGCCGATTTTAAATAAGTCTTTCAAAAAGAGTTTCAAGAAAGTATATTTTACTTGATTCAAGAAAGCAATATTATCTTTAATTTCAATAAAGTATTATTATCTTTAATTTTAAGTGCATTATTTAAGAAGTATCTCAATAAAGTATATTTTACTTCAAGTTATGTTTTTTCCCAAATTTCAGAGTTCATGATTTTGTTATGGGTTCAATTGATTTAAGACTTTTGCATCATGATTGATCTTATTATGCATGATTTCATCACAATTATATATTTTCAATAAATTTTACATGAACTCATGCTACATGAGTATTTTGTCTATGAAAACAAACTTTTATTATATGCATGCATCATAAATTGAAGAGATTATGATTCAGGGATAATTTCATATAAAGTGTCAACAAAACTTTTATAAAATTAGATTACCTCCCAATGAAGTATTCTATTTATGAAAGATTATCATGATTTGGATTCTTTCAATTAAGTATTTCTTATGAATTGATATTTTATGAAATCATGATATTTTATATAGGAGCTATTCTTATGATTTATAAGTCTTTATGATTGAATTGGTATTACTAGATTCTTACCATTTCAAAGACTAAGATTATAAATATGATATGATTTACATATTTTTGTTGGGAGTTTACTTAGCACCGAGTGGGCTGTTGGGATGAAGGTTTTGTTTATCCTTCGTTGATCTTCAGTAGCAATCCCTATGTTTCAAAACTATGTGCCACCATATGATTTTGTCTCAGATAGACATTAGCTAGTGGATCAACCTTAGTTCAGACTCATGGTCCTTACCTTGAAAGTAGGACACTCTCTTTTCAGTGTTGGAGTAAGACACCAGACTGCATGTTATAACTCACATGGTATTTATTGGTGAATGGTATCTTCGACATCTCAATCTTTCAGATTATTGGTTTAAGCATACATTCAATTATTTTAGTTTCACTATCTATTATTTACATGTTTTAATACTTGGTCATTGCATTAGTTCATGTATTTCAGTTTCTTATTCTATGAACATCTCGTATTCATCATGTCTTGTTTTACAAATTATCATACATATATCTTATACTCAGTACATTTAAAGTACTAATTCACATAACTCTTGTGTCTACATTTTTCATGTGATGTAAATTGAGATTCTTACTATAAGGATCTTAGTCAGTTGGATTGCAGCTTCCGGTCAGAAGGTGATGAGTCCTCTTACTTCGAGCACTCAAGTCAGTTTGTAATTCAAGTATGTTGTTTCAATTTATGTATATTAATTGGGGAGATTTGGGGTCATGTATCACTAACTATAATTAGTATAAATAGAGGCTTCATAGATTGCTAGTTAGAGTTGTTGAATTCACTCTATTCTCTTTCAGATTCCTTTTACATTAAAATTGTTGTATACAAAAAAAATTTCAAAAATATATTAACCAGTATACCATAATTATGCTTCCACTTAGATAGTTTTATTCTTTTACATGTTCATATTTAGTTGCTCATTATTATGTCAGTATCAAGGGTTAGCTTGGAGTCACTTGTGACTCTAAGCACCGTGTTACGACTAGGGGGTAGTCTGTAGCGACCCTAACAATGAACTAGTGAAACTAGAGCTTGACGTGTGTTCGTATTGAGTTTTGATGGTGTTTTATGTTGTCTCGAGCCATGGTTGAGGTGTATAAGGGTTAAACATGAAGGTACGACTCCCCAAGGACCACCCTAAGGGTCCTTGAGGAGGACCCTAAGTCTAGACCCCAAGATCCCAAGGAAACCATGAGGTTGCCTCAAAGGGGGTGACCTACAGATGGGGTTCACGCCCCGTAGGTCCATCTACCCCCCGTGGATGGCCTCCGTATAACAAGACCCCCAAATGACGGTCTATGATCCAAACCACGAAGGGAAAGTACGGTCCTGTCAATCCATCCACGTTCTATGGATGGTGACTCGTTGTTTGGACCTGCAATCTGGTTTGTAGGTTCGGCTAAGTGAGGGATGAATTGGTAAATTCACCCAAACTCTTTTAAATTGCATGGACGGTTATTTTAAGTGTTTTTAGGTATTTTAAGTGTATTAAAACATTAATATCCTAATTTAGAATTCACTCTTAATATTTCCATAAAACAAAACCCTTCTCTCCTAAAAAGTTTTCTCTAGAACTCCATTGATTGTCAAGGTCAAGTTCAAGCTAGGGTTGGGGATTTCAAAGTGTTTCTACTCCAATTTTGTGGGATTCTTCAAGTATAAGGTATGGTGATCCTTCATCTAAGGTTATTTTCTACCCTAGAGTCAATTTCAAAGATGTTTTCAAGGTTTTCAAGTTTCACCAAAAACCTAGATTTCACTCAATCTCATGGGTTGTTGCATCAAACGTTTTCAATTGATAAACTATGATTATATTGATGTTTAATTGATGATTTTAAGATGAAAAACTCTATGAACCAATGATTTCTCTAAATTCTTAAAATTTGGCTTATGAAGTGGGTTTTATGATTATGAATGAAGGTTGATGGAATTATGCTTAGATTGAGTTGTATTATTGATTTCTATTATTATCTATGCCTATATATATGGTGATTATGGCTTTGGAGAAGGGTAAGTTGTGACCTAATTCTCATGTGGTAGAATTACTTTTGAATTGTTGATCCACTTGAAAGGTGGAGGTGTTTACATTACATTGTATATTGATCCACTTGAAAGGTGGAGGTGTTTAATTACATGTACATTGTGATCATGACCTTGAAGGCATTGAAGGCATTATATGAGGAATTGAAGTATTGTCATGATGTTGTGTATACGATTGTATAATGTGAAAGACTTACATGTGATTCAATGATAGAATGATGAACATGTATTTGTGTTAGTATTGAAAGTCCATTTCTCAATTTGACACTCATGACTGAAAATGATGAATGTGAACGGTTTCTATATTGTAATTGTTGAATCTAGAATTGGTAGGCTTATGCATCCTTTTCTAGAATAATGAATATGTCTTGACCTGATGAATATGAATCGATAGGTTATGGTATTCCTTTCATACATGAGTGATGAATGTATCTTGACTTGATGGGTATGAATTGATAGGCTTTATGCATTCTTTTCATAAATGATCAAATGTAACGAGGACTCGAGAATCGATAGACTAGTGACATTCCTTTCTTAATGAGTCAATGTACCATGAATTGATAGGCTAGTGACATTCCTTTCATGAGTATAAGAATGTAATGAGGGACCATGAATCGATAGGCTTATATCATTCCTTTCATATGAACCCTAGTGCTATCCTTGAATGTACCACAGATCGATAGGATTATAGCATTCCTTCCATGGTAATGATGTATCATGGGTCGATAGGCCTATGACATTCCTCCCTAATACACTAATGTAATTAAATGAAATAATCTATGGGAATGTAGGCTAAACACCGAGTAGATATGGTTAGATGGAAACTCTCTCAATGTTAGGCTAGAGTTCCAATGAACATCTTCCTATCCCATAAATATGTTCCCACATAGGATATTAGCCACCGGATTTTATCCAAGCTAAGGGTTCATTCGAGCTAATGTTATCATTCTACCTTAGGCAAGTGGAACACCTCTTTACGGTGTGGGACTATATGACACCGAATTCCATGTCTAGCTTGCATGGTCTATGTCGGTTAAATGCTTATTCCCATCATGTGAGATCTACACTCTAGTTACTTGATAGGTACTACAAAGTGTAGGTAGTAGTATGTGATGCTATCTATACATTGCACGAGTAGGATTTGAAGGTGCTATAGTGATTTCTCTAAGTCCTAATGATTAAATGTGTGAAAGTCCTCTAAATGCATGAAGGTGTCCTAAATGAATCTAATGAAGATTGTTGACTTATTGTCTAAATAAAATGATTAATGAGTAGCTTATATTGATGAAATGAGTTACTTAGCATGTTGTGTTGAATTGTAAAGGTTCTTATTTATTGTAGCCTTGAGGAACACCTAGGTGTGTAGGAAGAGGTAGTACGGGCTGCCACTTCATGTCTTACTTATGTATATCTTAGGGTAACTTTAGATATAGGTCCTAAGATGATGAAATGATTTACTTGACTCATGTTCTTATATGTTGTATGTTGGTCTTAGTGGAGCATGATTACTTGTAATATGAAGCATGATTTATGGTGAGTTCACTTTTGATGACCTTAGGGTGATGCTTAGGTGTGGATAGTGATACGCTATCCATACATTGCACAAAGTGTTACTTGAGGGTTGCTTGGGGTGAAGGTGAAAATGTAAAGGTAATGGGCTTATGTGTTGAACATGTCTATAATGTGGATAATGTCTTGTATGTTGGTTGTGACTTGTATTATGCCTCTTATAATTGTACTCATGAGGTTTTATCAAAAAATGGCATACTAGCATGACTTTCAACAAAATGTCCCTTTTAAAGCATGTTTTTGCATGATCATTATACTTAGTACATTTTTGTGTGCTAATCCATATTTCTTCTATTTTCTACAAAGTGTAGGTTCCGGCAAGTGATTGGCTTTAGCTAAGGTTGAAGTGCTTGGATAGAGTTTTCCTTCAAGACTTGGTATGTCCTCATAGATCGAGGACAAGGACTTCTATTGTTTTAGTTCATTTATGTTTTAAGACTTTTGTCTAAGTTTCGATTGTAAAGGGTCGTGACCCTATCTTATTAAAGTTTGTCTAAGATGGCCATATGAGACTTAGTTTTCCGCTTGCGTATAATGTTTTTAAGTGACTTTTGAATAGTATGGTTTTAAATAAAGGTTTTAATTTTGCACTATTTTCTATTGTCTATGCAGTGAATGAGCAAAAAAAGGTTGTATTAGACCTCTTCGAGGTCGAGTACACCGTATTACGACTAGGGGGTGCTCTCGGGTCGTGACAAACTTGGTATCAGAGCATAAGATTTTGGAAATGGTTTTTGGGATCAAAGTCTCACAAGCCACATCTAGTAAAGTTCTTGTTCATCGGTGTGAGTCGCGACACATCTATGAGCGAGAGGCTATAGGACGGTAGAAGTTACACTTCTTTCATATTCTTGAAGTCGTGCCTTAGAGTGTGGTTCTATAAGTGTCCTTTTTCCTAATCCTTTCTCTTGTGTTTATAGGATATGAATACAAGGGCTAACCAATGAGAGTGGAATAGGAGATTGTTAATGAGGGAGTTCCTCCGCAAGGTGATCAAGGTCTTCAAGATGACCAAGTTCCTCTAGGCAATCAAGAGAATAAAGTTCCGGTGGTTCCCCCAGACATAACCAATGAAAAGATTAGGATGGCTTTTCTAGCCCTAGCTCGAGCCATGATGGCTCAAGCAAATAGAGATGTGGGGCCTTGGGTGAATGCTAAAGAGATCACCGTAGCCTTAAGATTGAGAGACTTTGTAAGAATGAATCCTCCTATCTATCTTGGCTCTAGAAAGGGAGAAGATCCCCAAGAATTCTTGGATGAAATTTATAAGATTACAGATGTTATGGGAGTAGCATCTAGGGAGAAGGCGGAGTTGGCTTCCTACCAATTGAAAGAAGTGGCCCAAGTGTGGTTCACTCAATGGAAAGCCAATAGGCCGGTTTAAGCGGGTCCTATAGAATGGGAGGAGTTTAAGGAAGCTTTCCTTGGTAAGTACTTTCCCCGTGAGAAGAGGGAGTGTAAGGTTGAGAAGTTTATAAACCTTAGGCAATGTAACATGAGTGTGGATGAGTATTCGTTTAAGTTTACCCTATTGTCTAAGTATGCTCCATCCTTGGTGTCTAACCCTAGAGATAAGATGAGTAGGTTTGTTACCGGTGTATCCGACCTAGTTAAGGAAGAGTACCGTACTACGATGCTCCATCGTGATATGGATATCTCGAGACTTATTGTGTATACTCAATCTATTGAGAAGTCCAAACTTAAGAGGGTGAATAGGGATTTGAAGAGAGGTAGATCCGATGAGCAAGGTCAACCTAGGTTCAAGAAGAGGGCTCCTAACCAAGATTCTTCAAGTGCTCCTAAGGCTAATGAGGAGAAAGGTGGTGGATTTCTATCTTCTAAACTTCTTTGCACCACTTGTGGAAAGAGGCATCATGAGAAGTTCCTAGCCGGTACTAGTGGGTGCTATGGGTGTGGAAAAAGTGATCATCAAGTAAGAAATTATCCTACTCTTAAGACTAGAGTAAGGGAGGCCAAACAAGCTTCTTATGATGGCCCGAATTCCAATGCTCTAAAAAAGAATCATTTCTATGTGCTTCAAGCTATCAAGGACAAAGGAGCTAATCCGGATGAAGGTACCGGTAAGACATATTTTCTTTTGTTCTGATGAGGTTCCTATGTTGTTTCATGATAGCCTTAGCTGGGTTTTCTCCTAAGTGGGGGATGGTATGTTGAATAGTAAGTTTGTTGAGAGTGTTGATATCCTTATCTCTTTTCTTCTATTCTTATTCAAGCTTGAGACGTAGAGTTCCTAGTAGCATGTTGTATGTTTTGGAGTCTTGTGTGAATATGAGTTTCCATAGTCTTCTTATGTTGTGCATGTTCTATTTTGAATTCTTGTTTATATGAGAAAATGAGTTTTCAAATTGTGTTCCTCATATTGATATGCATCTATGATGAGTTGCCTAAATATTTCATGAGTTTACTTGTTGAGCATGCGTAAATGTGTTATGGAAAGAGTTGCAAAATGTGCTTTTATGAGAAAATTTCAAAACGTGCCTAATGATGTTGTAATGAGCATGATGTGATTTGGAGAAGGAAGTCCCTCCAATGAAATGAGAAATGTGAAGTTTTGGTGCATGATGAGTTGGAGATGTAATTCCTACCTTCTTGTTGTGTTTTGAGCTTATTGATGTGGAGTTGATGTTTCCTTCTATGTTTATGCATTTGTATTGATGTTGTATGCATGATTGTGGGCTACTAGTCTTGAGTCATTACCCTTTAATGTGTTTTAAGTGTCATTCGAGGACGAATGATCCTAAGTGGGGGATAATGTAGTGACCCTAAAAGCGAACTAGTGAAACTAGAGCTTGACGTGTGTTCGTCTTGAGTTTTGATGGTGTTTTATGTTGTCTTGAGCCATGGTTGAGGTGTTTAGGGGTTAGACGTCAAGAAGACTCTCCAAGGACAACCCTAAGGGTCCTTGAGGAGGACCCTAAGTCTAGACCACAAGAGGAAACCATGAGGCTGCCTCAAAGGGGGTGACCTACGGATGGGGTTCACGCCCTGTAGGTCCATCCACTCCCCGTGGATGGCCTCCGTAGGTCAAGAACCCCAAATGAGGGTATCTAATCCAAACCACGAAGGGACAGTATGGTCCCGTCAATCCATCCACAGTCCGTGGATGGTGACTCGTGGATTGGACCTGCAATCTGGTTTGTGGGTTCGGCTAAGTGAGAGGTGAATTGGTAAATTCACCCCATGTATTTTAAATTGCATAGACGGTTATTTTAAGTGTATTAAAACATTAATATGCTAATATATAATTCATTCTTCATATTTCCCAAAATCAAAACCCTTTTCTCCTAAAAAGTACTCTCTAGAACTCCATTGAAGGTCAAGGTCAAGTTCAAGCTAGGGTTGGGGATTTCAAAGTGTTTCTACTCCAATTTCGTGGGATTCTTCAAGTATAAGGTATGGTGATCCTTCATCTAGGGTTAGTTTCCACCCTAGAGTCAATTTCAAAGATGTTTTCAAGGTTTTCAAGTTTCACCAAAAACTTAGATTTCACTCAATCTCATGGGTTGTTGCATCAAACGTTTTCAATTGATAAACTATGATTATATTGATGTTTAATTGATGATTTTTATATGAAAAACTCTATGAACCCATGATTTCTCTAAATTTCTAAAGTTTGGCTTAAGAAGCGGGTTTAATGATTATGAATGAATGTTGATGGAATTACGCTTAGATTGAGTTGTATGATTGATTTCTATTATTATATATGCCTATCTATGGTAATTTTTTGGATAATTGAGTAATGGTGATTATGGATTTGGAGAAGGGTAAGTTCTGACCTAATTCTCATGTAGTAGAATTACTCTTGAATTGTTGATCCACTTGAAAGGTGGAGGTGTTTACATTACATTGTATATTGATCCACTTGAAAGGTGGATGTGTTTAAATTACATTGTATATTGGTCCACTTGAAAGGTGGATGTGCTTACATTACATTGTATAGTGATCCACTTGAAAGGTGGAGGTGTTTACTTACATGTACATTGTGATCATGGCCTTGAAGGCATTATATGAGGAGTTGAAGTATTGTCATGATGTTGTGTATATGATTGTATAATGTGAAGGACTTTCATGTGATTTAATGATAGATGATGAACATGTATTCAATGTATTTGTGTTAGTATTCAAATCTGTAACCTCGGCTTTCAAAGCCGTCACCTCTAAAGTAAACCCATGTCCTCTCTCACAGTTCTCAACCTCACAGTGAGATCATCAATCGACATCCTGAGAGGTGTCAACGAGCTAGGAAGGCTCGCTCAATCATCCAAGGCACTTTGGCCTCTAGCTGGTAGCCTGCACATCGGCCGAATGGCTTAAGTGCCCCATCTTTAGGATCATGGCCTGAGTAATCGTGGTGGGCTGGGAAGCATAGATTGAGTAATCCTGGTGGGCTGGAAAGCAGTAGAAGAACCAGGAACCTGGGAGGAAGTGGAAGCGGGTGTACCTAAAGGCCCGGATGCCGGAGTAGGCAAAAATGCCTCTGCAGGTAAAGAATCAACATCAACCTTTGGGGATGCATCCACCGAAGCCACTCTCCTCCTATCAGCCTTATCCCGAGTGTACTTGACCTCTATGCGCCGAATATCTATGAAAGATGTGGGGGTGACCTCTATGTACCTCTTTTTGTTACGAGAAACTCAGCACACCAACATAGCTCTGTAATCATGACCGAGAAGGGAAGGGATGTCTAGCGCTACTTAGACCTCATGACCATCTCCTGCTCAATAATGAGTCCTAAGTCGATGCTCCTTCGGGCTATGATTGATCCAAGATAGGTCGTCTTTGGATGGGGAAGGATGTACTCATTTTGTGTGGGCGTAATGGAGATGATTATGAATCCAAACTAGTACAGCACAGCTACGTTCAAGTCCTTCTTCTCAATCTGAGCGCCCGCCTCAACCCACCTCAGGGTCATGTCAGAAATGTGGGGATTAAGCCATCCCTGTAGATCATCCATATGTGTCTCAGTGGTAGCCAAACTCAAGTAGGAAAAATCGGACCCTCTGTCTAGTAAAGCATTGATATAATCGTTGTTGCATCTCATTTCTTTCCCCCGAACCATGACGGATTTCACCGATCTGAAGGCACTGACCTTCTTCTTCCTCTTTGGTACAAGGTCATCGTATGCTGTGTTAAATTCCTCGACCCATGTAGGAATATAGGGGTCTCGCGTCCTGGTGAACTGCTCAAACCTGTGGAAGCGGAGAGTGTCCCATATATTAGGATACATGTCCACTAATCCATTTGTAGACAACCTATTCTCTTCAAGGATTGTCCACAATTCCTTGGCTTTTAGCCTGTTGTGTAGCCGGGGAGGAGGACCCTGAACTGGTGGTGCTGAAACCAGTGTCTGTACCATGGTTGGCACTGTATCAGCAACATAGGGTGTGGGCTCTGGGATCCTAGACGAATCTTGCAAACTCGAGCACGTATCTCCACCCAGCTGGTCTGAAGTGGCTGGTCATCCTCAGGCTCTGAGAATGAGGGTTGAGATTGAGTAGATTCCCTATCACTACCGGAGTTATGCTCCGGTCTTTCTACCACGGGCGCTTTGCCCTTTTCTTTGCCTCTTTTTGGAGGTGTTTGCTTTCCCTTTTTAGACGGAGCAGTTACTCCTTCATTGATCACAATGCCCTGTGCCCTTTTGTGGGAAGGCATACCATTATCGCTCAAATTGGTCCTAGCCATGTCAGCAATATACACCAAAAAACATTAGAAATACTTCAAGAAAAGTGCAGAATACAGGTTGCAAAAAGACTCGCCGGATCAATCGGCGAATCACCGAGTCACTTAGGTGAGCCATATTGGGCTCGCCAAAAGGACTAGCTTGAAAAATTCCCAAAAAAATAGCATCTCGGCGATGGGAAGGGCCATTCGGTGAATCACCGATACCACTCAGCGAGCTCAGACTAGCCCACCAAAAGTTACAGTATGTTTTAGGGTTAGGGGCACAGAAAGGGCTATCAAAGGAGACATTCGGCGAGTCACCGAGTGCACTCGGCGATCTCAAGCTTCCCACCGAAAGTTACAGACTCAAACACAACTAAATCAAGAAATTAAAGGCAATTTAAGGGGACTTTTGTGAACCATCGAGTGGTTCGGCGAGCTCGACTCAGCTCGCTAAATTGCCTAATGTGCCAATTTTCAACCTTGGCTCCTAAATTTAAGCCTGCAGCCCCCGAAAACAAAATCAAACAACAAACATACTCAATTAAGCCTAGACCCATATGACCCATACCACCGGGGTACTCAGACTTCCCCCTGTTTGGCCAAAATTGGCTATTTGATGACTTTTACCCTTAAGAATGACGTCAAACGCTCCAACATTAGGCAAAACACGTCATTTACCATAATTTGGGTTACTCAGACTTCACCCAACTAGACCCAACAACAAAATACTGCAATCCAACAATTTATGATCAATTTTAGAGCACAAAATTTGTGAAATTAACAATATAAGCATAATAGGCAATTTAGCACCATTACGAAACTACGATAGGCACAACTAGCACACAATTACAATTTCATAGGAGCCCAGCACACATCAACACAATTCATAATAATGCATTCAAATTTAACTGCTAATCTAGAGTTTGAGGTTCGGAAAACCAACCTTTAATGCTGAAATACAATTTTGTAATGCTAAGCAGCAAAGAATTCCAACTCCAAAAACAAGATCAATGAGCAAAAATCAATAAAATGCAAAAATATTGAAAGACTAAAGCGTGGGTGTGATTGTATGAGGCTAAAAGTGAGGGAATATGCAAGAGTTTGAAAATTTAAACCTTTGGCCTTTAAAAACCATTTAGCTCGCGACCCTTTCGGTGATAATAGTCATCCTCACCGAACAACTCAGCGACATGCCGAGTGGGTATTACTTTGCCGAGTTTTACAGGACCTCCAGTTAATTTGGGGGTCTATAGAGTGTACAAAGTCGGGCTCGCCGACGTGTTCGGCGAGTCGCTGACTCGTCCATGGAACCGCTGAGTTTTACAAACTCCATCCTTAAACTTTATTGAGTCCAACGGCGGTCCAAGTCGGCCTCGCCGACCTCATCGGCGCCTCGCTGACCTCATCTGCGAGTCGCCGACTGGACTCTTGGCTCGCCAACCTGCAATTTTCAAACACATTCCACACTTCAACGTGCACAATCAACACCCATTATTTCAAAAACAAACTTAAAGCAATAAATACTTGGGTTGCCTCCCAAGAAGCGCCTTAGTTAACGTCGTGGCACGACACAAGTACCCACTCATACTTTATTTTTAGGGTTTTTCATAGTATCACTAGGCAACCCCCCTTGTTGTGTTGGGTTTAAATGAAAAGAAATTTGACCCATTTAGGTCTCCAACTGCTTGATAGAGATGGAATGAGAGGTCACATCTGGTTGAGAGCCGATGCATCTTCCTTCATTTTCTTCAAAACTTTATCGGACCCTTCAACCTTGTTGAGAATATGTGAGAGCATATCCTCAGTCTGGCAACCCTCAGGATCTTTGGGATTTTGACGCTCATAGGGAGGAACATACCTATCTTTCTTCCCTTCTCTTTCCTTCCAAGTGGCATTACGATCGTTCCACTCTTTATCACGGTCTTTCCAGCCCTCATCTCTGTTCCAACCTTGGTTACCACCCGACCTTGGGTAGTTTGTATGATAACCTTCTCCTTGGTTAGCTAGGAAGTTTACTTCCTCATTGTACAGCGCTTCAAACTTGGCCTCATCGGGGTTTACACAACCAACACCCACAACATTGACATTCCTAGCACCAGCACCCGTGACATTTTTGGCTAAAATGTCAAGTTGGGTTATCATATTTGCCATGTTTTGGTCCCTCTCTTGTTCTTTCTCAAGCTGCTCCTTCGTCAATTCAAAAGTGAGAAGGGAGACCTGATCTTCACGGGTGTACCATGCCCGGTTTATCTTGGTCATGCCATCAAGGAGTTGGGCTACTATCACATAAGGCTATTACATTAAACCTCCCAGAGAAAGATCTGCCACTCCCTTGTTCACTGAATCAAGGCTTCTGTAAAAGTACTGCAACAACACATTATTGTGCAATCCATGAGTTGGGCATTGCAGCACCAACTTCTTAAATCTTAGCCAAGTCTCATGGATTAGCTCACCCTCCAAACACTTGAAACTTTGGATACTGTCCATAAGTGTCATCATCTTCGAAAGGGGGAAAAATCGCACTTGGAATGCGGTGACAAGCTCATCCCATGAAGTGATAGGATCTCTTGGCAACTCAGCCAACCAACTTACACGTTTCTCCCATTAGAGAAAATGGGAACAACCTCAGCCGGACCAATTCTTGAGATATGTTCTTAAAGGAAAATGGTCCAAAAACATCGACAAAGTTCCTTATATGCTAATGGGGATCCTCATGAGCCAACCCACCAAACAACCCTTTTAATTGTAAGAGCTGCAACATGGTGCTTGTAATGTGGAACACATCGTTCCCTTCAGCTGGATGCAAGTGAATGACACCAACGCCACCACTAGATTTGGGTCATTGACGTTCGGTTCATTAACATCATTGAGATTTTCGATGTCAACTTGGTGGCCCACTTGGCTACCATTTCTTCCATTGACACTCATTTCCTCTGTTTCAACAGTAACACAAAAACCAAAACTAAAAATAAGTAGATTCAACTATGACTAACAAGAACACAATTCAACTTCACCAAAAGAATTTCAAACAACACCACTCCTCGGCAGTGGCACCATTTTGATTAATAACGCTTCAAAGACACTTCATCCAATTCTACATATCAACGATCGTTAATCAGTATAAAACCCAACTAAATGTGTTAGGGTCGAATCTCATAGGGAGCGGTACGTGTTTCAGATTCAATTGGAACGTATGAACATGGTCAAATCAATCATAGGAATAAAAGTTATCGAATAAAGACATCATTCAAATTAAGGGGTGATACAAATGTCAAATGGGAGGTTTTGGTTTTGATTATCAACTATAAACGGCAGTCACAACAACACAAAATAACAATAATGAGACGGGTTCTTGGGATGTGATCTATTATAGGCTAATATAGACATATGGGTAATTGAAACTATTAGAAAATAGCTAGATATTAGTGAGTAGGCTAGGCTATAGTGGAGATAAATTTTCTCTCGAACAATTTACCCTGAATCAAGTGATTTCTCTCGAATATCAACAAACATGAAAAATAAGACCAGCCCAAATCGTAATCCATTCACTCTCTCAAGTTGAATGTGTGGGATTGGGTTTAGGATTCCCTCTCTATTGCTTGAAGGATAGAAAAGAAAATCTATAATTATCAATCTTAGTATACATATTTTGACAATTATAGAGGCTTAAAATGAATTAGAGATTTGATTTATTTCAAAATCATGCCATAATTTTATATGACCTCCTTTCGCTGGCTTTCTTTCAAGGCCTTTTCGACAAAAATGATAGAGATATAGGGTATTTTTGCATATGAAAGAAGCTTTAAAATAATGTTTCAATATTGAGAGATAGAGGTCAAGAAATATGTGTAAAATTTAAACATTCAAGAATACACTTTTTTTTATGTAGTAAAAAAGTTGGAAAGGAAATTGAAGCAACTGAAAGCCTCATAAGCTAATAAATTTAGTACTTAAGCAGAAATTGACATCTCAAAGAATTCAGCTTACATTAAATCATAACAAAAAAGGCACCATACGAAAAGGTCAAAATCATAAGTTTTCAATTAACATACGACAACAAACTAAATAAGAAAAATATTCAAGTTAGAACTGACCATGTCAAATGTCTAAGATATAACCCGATGACTAATATTCAAAAAGACAATAAAAGATATGTTTATCATAAAAAATATTTAGAGAATTTTATGCCACCGTCTTTTGCCTGTCAAACAACTAGATCCAGAATGATGCCAGGGTATCCACCAAAGAAAATCATCTAAAAATGAGACAGAAGAAATTACGTGTACTAAAACAAGACATTCTTCAAATCACTTTTTCTTGAATAAAGGACAAGTGATACTGATCTTCAGCCACTTCCAGATGCAACGATAATGAAATTCATGACCATAACTAAGTTTTCCAAGTTCTCTCCCGACTTCATAAGTATCCTATACACATCCAAACATGAAATAATATAATAGAATCAGGTTGTAAACAAGTTTAAAAGTGAAAAGGGTAGTTCCTAAGTTTTGTGTTCCTTACCAAGCATATGCAACATGAATTATTGTCATCATTTGTCTCTGTTAGTTGATACTTGCGATTCATTAGAAGTGTAGAAAGTTTCATCTCTATAATGAATTCAGCTACAAAAAGTAACTAAAACACAAACCATCCATAATTTGAGAAAACATTAGATTATTTAGTCTAATCGCTTCACGTGTTCATGCATTATATTTTGATACATTACCTCAGAAGACATAGTCACCAACAATGGATTAGTATTGCCAGGTTCATCATTTTCATCATCCTGTCATTTTGAACTCTCAGTAATAATAAACTCATTTCTCTTACCATCTTAACCACAAATTTTGAGAAAGGTATGTATGAAAAGAAGATTCTACATTTCATTGTGCTACATAAAACAAATAACATACCCAACATATCAAGATTATTTTTGACTACCTTATATTCTGAATGACATGTTTTATTGTTTTTGAATTGCCAATTAAAACAAATAGTAGCTAAGAGAATGGATATGATCTGACATAGTAAGACAAAACAACCTAAGCTGCTTCTTCACATAATATGGATTGGGGCAGTCATTTAGTAACAGGTAGAGATCATGGGAGAGTTCTTTGTCATGCTAGGTCACTAACATATCTTTTCTTATCTTTATGTAACCCCAAAAATAGATTGGATGAAAATAATTTTTTTGTTGAAGCCCTTCTTATTAATTTGACTGTATGGAATCTCCCTAGTTAATTTACTATTTTTGATAAAAAAAAAAGTGTTTTCTTTAGTACTGTTATTATTTTAACGACCTAGAAACTTATAGAACATTAACGTGATTTGATTTGAAAAACAGATTATGACGTGTATTGAAAATAGAGTGGAAACATGAGTTGATTCGTAATGAGTACTAGATTGATGTTCTCTAAAATAAGAAGTCAACTTATATAATAAATATACAAAGTTCTCAATCCTCTTAATTGTATCAAAGTGTAGTGTAGTGTGTTGAGATTTTGCCTTACCGAAGGAGTGGGAAATTATGAAAATAAGGAAGAACTATTGAAATTAATGACGCACACCTTGATGTTTAGTCTTCTAATATTGTCTCTTAGTTTTTCAAAAAAAATTTAGGATTCTGTAATACATGTATCTAGTTATTTATGCAAGACCTTTGATTTTACATTTTATTAGTAAAAATAAAGATGTTACTGATTATTTTATCTCAAGTATCCTTAAGTAGCCTATATAAATCTTGAGCATTCCCTAAAGAAAGTACATTCCTATATTTCCTACAAATTTGTATCAGAACATTTTTTCGTTCTTAATCTGCGATTAGGTGAAGAAAAGAATATGGCATCAAAAAATAAAGGGGTTGATTCATCAGTTGTTCTTACTCCATTTTTTGAAGGAAATGACTTTGAATACTGGAAGATAACAATGAGAACATATTTGAAAGTTGAACGTTTGCGGACTATTGTTGCAAATGTCTATGAATAGCCATAAAAAAATGGTGAACGTTTAGTAGCAAAGATGAAAAATATTTGAGGCTAAGTATTGTCAACACACAAAAGCCTTGAGAAAAATTCAAATGGGAGTCTCAAGAGCATATTTTGTAGAGATTGCTACCTGTGACATTGCAAAGTAAGATTGGGAGTCTCTAGAAATTGAGGTGTATGGTGAAGAAAAGATATGCACTATAAATCTTCGAACTCTTAGAAGAGAGTTTCAAAATTTGATGATGATAGAATTTGCAAAAAATAGATGAATATTGCGCAAGAGTCATCAATATTGTCAATAAATTGAGAAATCATGCTAATACTATTTTGGACTAACAAGTTGTAGAAAAGATTCTAATTAGTGTTATAGAAAAGTATGAGTACATTGTTTCTATCACTGAGGAGACGAAAGATCTGTCTAAGCTTTCCACTAAAGAGATAGTTGGATCATTTCTTGCAAATGAGAAGCGAAGATTTTTTCGTGAAGATCAATCCAAGGAGATGGATTTCCAATCCAAAACCAATGAGAATTCTCAAAATTTCACAAAAAATCAACAAAAGAAGAATTACAATTCAAAAAAAAAAAAAAAGCAGGATCATGATGGTTCTTCTAAGAAGGTTGAAGAAAAAGATGAGAAAAGTTCTAGTGTTTTTTATAAAATTTGCAAAAAAGACTTATCACAATGCAGAAAAATGTTGGAAGAAAGGCAAGACTCAATGTAACTTTTGTAAACAGTTTGACCACATTGAGAAGGATTACTAGAACAAGCAATGGAAGAAAGCAATTTTTTGTGAAGAATAGGAGGAAAAAATGGAAGAAAACCATTTTTGCTTCTCAATCTGATGCTTCAGCAAAAAGTAATGAATTGTATATTGATACCGGTTGTAGAAATCACATGACTGGAGATGAAAAGAATTTCCTCTCAATTAATAGTATCATCACAACTAAAGTGAGAATGGGGAATGGCGTCTTAGTCATGCAAAAGGTAAAGGCACCATTTCGATCAACATAAAAGGGAGCGGTAAGCAAATTCATGATATTCTTTGTGTTCCTGACTTGGAGGAAAATTTGCTTAGTGTTGGTCGACTCATGAAAAATGGTTATTCTCTTGTGTTTAGAGATAATTATTGCAAAATTTCTGATAAAATTAAGCCAAATCAAGTTATTGTTGAAGTAGAGATGATAAAAAGAAATTTTTTTGTACAATTTCATTAAAATGCATTCAAAAATAAAGTTGTAGATGATTCATGGCTTTGGCACAAAAGATTTTGTTACTTGAATTTTCATGGTCTGAAGATTCTCAAGAAAAAAACCATGGTGTAAGGCTTTCCTAAGATACATACTGAGATTAAAGTAGAGAAGACTTATATCATATCTTTAGACGTGTCAAATAAAGAAGAGGATGAGGATGAGGAAGAGTAAGAGGAAGAAGAAGAGAAAGATGTTCCTCAAGGGGGAGAAATCTTAGATTCAGATGATGAAGAACCACCTCGAAGAGAAACAAAAATATTGAGTGACATTTATCAAAGATGCAACTTTACCAGTGTTGAGCAATAAAATTATGAGGAGGCAATAAAATATGATGTTTGGAAGAAATCCATGGTCGAAGAAATTCGGACGATTGAGAAAAATAATACTTGAAAGTGTATGACTATACCCAAAGAAAAAAGTTGTAAGTCTAAATCAGATTTACAAAACCAAACTCAATCAAGTAGGAGATATTCCAAAGCACAAGAGAAAGGAAAAAATTAGTTGCATTACTGCCGATACAAGAACAACTCGATGACATCTCCACCAAAGCGCTTCATAGAGAAAAGTTTTTCAATCTTTGAGAATGCATTGGAGTTGTCAAGCAAATGTATTAACCGGGAGTGATGAGATTAATGCATTCGTACCTTGATATTTTACTGTCTATTAATTTTTCAAGAAGTCATTTAGGATTCTTTAAAACATGTATCTAGTAAATTGTGATACATGTATTTAGTTATTTGTGCAAGACTTTTGGTTTTAAATTTTTATTAGTATAAATAGAGATGTAATTGATGATTCTAATCATTTCAAGTGACCTTAATTAGCCTCTATAAAACTTGAGCATTCTCTAAAGAAAGTATTCTCCTTTTATATTTCCTACAAAAACTTATTCTCTTTCAGAAGAGAGAATATAATCTTTTATGGTGCTTTCAACCTGCCGAAATGGAAGGCTTTGCACTATATCTAACTAGAAAATATTCTTCGGGTGCAAAGCAAAAGTTCTTTCACTAAGCGCTTCTCCCTTTTCATAGAAGATGACCCGTTTGATCTGGTGACTCTTCACAAGATGAGACTCAACCAAATAGTCTTGTTCCACAAGTGCAACTAAAATATATTTTTCAATCTGTACTAGAACATCAACAATAGGGTCTATCACTTTTTCCTATATATTTTCCTCATAAAAGGGTTCTAACCCACTTTCAAGCTCTATTTAATAAGAATCATCATTGAGAAGCATAGGACAGAGCTTTAGGATCAGAGACGGTTGGTTAACGCTTGACTCGAAAGATCCTAAGTTTCCCCTAGAGTATTCTTTAAAGATAGTTGGATAGGCAGTGCTAGGAAGAATAGGGTTGGATAGGCATGGCTGGGAGGAATATTGATGGGTTGCTCCATTGTAGGTTGACTTCCATCAAAATTATCATTCATGTGCAAGCTGGTGCAACCTCCTACCAAAGGGACGAGTGAAAGAAGAAGACAGATAGACACTTCTAAGTCAAAGAGACTAAGAAAATCACGTAAGGCATGGAGTAAAGAAACCTTTGACTCTCTCTATAATAAGGTAAAGATCAAAGCTAATCAAATAAGACAAGAGACCAGTAGCAAAATCCATAATAGAAAGGAGAATCATAGAACGAACAAAATATAGAGAAGAGGGGTGACGTATGTTCATGAAAAAATATATTTCTTTATCTACTTTGCCCCCCCTCCCCCATATAAAAAAGAGAGAGTGTTTATTTATTTTGGTTGGGTTAGATTGTCCAACCAAGAAAGGCACGGGGCATGGTAACTAAAGACTTAATTAGCTTTAACTTTTTATTATTTTGTCAACTAAGTTCTTTTATTAACGTATGATATTAATTGGCCAACTCACTATTGTAAGCTCTATAGTAAAGTGTAGAATGGTGTGCTTAGTGTAATCCGGGGTTGGAACCAAAAAAAGTTGTACTCGACATCCTAACCTCTCATTAGGCAACTATATCGAGCTCATTGAACATTAAGTTTCTTCTTTTATTTTTGTATCATTGAAATTATCTCAATTGTGCTCTCACTTCCATTAGAGAAATCTCTTATTCCTATTCTAAAATTCTTCAAAATTAACTCGAGTGAGGCTTATCTCGAAGAAGATTTCAATGCCATAGCTTTTTCCTTCCCTGCTCACTCTGTTTTTATTTGAAATCTAGTTTCACCACTATACCTGACTATGGTCACCCCGCAGGAGAAGATTACTGGTCTACCTTCTATTGAATTACTACCTTATTTTATTGTGCCAAAAGAAACTAAAAGAGTATTTTACTGCAAATCTGGTAACCATGTAGCAGTATTTTCTATTTTTTTACTTACTTCTTTTCCTTTCTGTTTGGAGTTTTTTCTTGTGGTGTGTACCTCTATCTTTGAAAAAGCAGAGGAGGGGAACTAGTTTAGGAGTCTAATTTTTTTAATCTTTGAAAAAGTACTCTTACTTGTTGTAGAAAGAGAAATATTATTTTACAAACGACTTTGATTCGTTAAGATGAAAACTTCACATAGAAAGTGTATGTCATGTATATTCATTAGTCTATTATTTATGGGTTTTATGGTCCTCCATGTAATTTTATACGTGTGATTTTTGGTTTATGAGTTAGAAGAGCTTGAAATTTTAGTCATACTTATTAATACACTACCAAACAAAAGTGGTTCTCCGTCTCTTATGAGAGATAAGTGCTTTTTCTATGGCTAATTCTCTTTCACTAAAAATGCATTTCCTTATCATAAATCGTCCTTTCTTATGTCATAAAATTTTACTATTAAAGAAGTTTAGTACTGTTAAAATAGGAAGAGATCAAACTAACAAGTGAAATCATACTAGATAAAGTGTGTATAATACTGACCTCTATTACAATGGGGTCATCTCTATGACTGCCAGCCTACATGCCAACTTCAACTGATGAGACGTACGTAATAATAAGGAAAATGCAAATGATAATAAGAGCAATTATTAATATTCAAATGCAATCTACAAAACATGGATATTTGTTTTGGTAGGTCATCTTATGAATATAGACCCACTTTCATGCAGTAACACAACTAAAACATTATACACCAGGCTACATAA
>JAKRZT010004214.1:0-65692 GCA_029582215.1 Solanum sparsipilum
TATGTTTAGAGGTGGTGTTGGACAAGTTGTGTATTATGTTTGAGCTTGATTCATCTATGGTATTTATGTATCATTTCTTCTTCTTTTTTCTTGCTCCCTTAGTCCCGATTCCCCCCCCCCCCTTGATTATGCTTATCGCTTATGGTCATTTTAATTGCTTCCGCGACCAATGATGTGTAAGATACGCTATGAGGCTTGTTTGGGGTTCCTTTGGGTTCCCCATTCGCCGGTCACGTCTAGGCCATAGGCTTGGGTCGTGACAAACTCAATACATCTCCTTTGACGAAGATTCAACTCTTTTTGGGTGAACACATATTAAAGGCTCTTATGGACTATGAACATATCTATGTGAACACCATACAAGTAATATCTTCAAATCTTAAGTGCAAACACCACTACTGCAAGCTCGAGGTAATGATTCCAATAGTTCTTCTCATACACCTTAAGTTGTTTAGAAGCATAAGTTATAAACTTATCTCGCTCCATCAACACATAACCTAGGCCGACTCTAGATACATCACAATAGATCGCATAACTATCTGAACCCTCTGGTAGAGTCAAAACAGGAGTTGTAGTCAATCTAGTTTTCAGTTCTGCAAAGCTTTTCTCGCAATCATCTTCCCACTGAAACTTGACCTTTTTCTGAGTCAACTTAGTCAATGGATGAAAATTCTTCTACGAACCTTCTGTAATAACCAGCCAAACCCAAGGAACTTCTAATATATGTAGGAGAGGTAGGTCTGGGCCATTGTTTCACTACTTCTATTTTTTGAGAATCCACTCGGATCCCTTCGCTAGACACAATATGACTGAGGAAAGCAACAGAATGCAACCAAAACTTACATTTTCTAAACTTAGCGAATAACTGGAGATCTTTGAGAGTCTGCATGACAACCCTCAAATGAATAGCATGTTCTTCCTCATTCCTAGAGTAAATAAGGATATCATCAATAAAGACGATAACGAACAAGTCCAAAAACTGGTTGAATACTCTGTTCATCAAGTCCATGAAAGTTGCAGAAGCATTTTGTAGTCCAAATGACATAACAACAAATTCATAATGACCATACCGAGTTCTGAAGGCTGTTTTCAAGATGTCACTATCTCTGACTCTGAGCTGATGATAATCGGATCTGAGGTCTATCTTAGAAAAATGACTAGCACCCTGAAGTTGGTCAAACAAGTCATCAATCCTGGGGATAGGGTACCTATTCTTGATTGTGACTTTGTTCTACTACCTATAGTCAATGCACATCCTGAGAGAACCATCTTTCTTTTTCACGAACAACATTGGTGCGTCATTTGGGGAAATAGTAGGTCTGATGAAGCCTTTACCTAGAAGGTCTTTCGACTGCTCTTTCAATTTCTTAAGCTCAGCTAGAGCCACTATGTAAGGAGCAATATAAATAGGCTGTGTATCTGGAAGAAGATCTATTCCAAAATTGATTTCCCCTTCGAGAGGAACTCCGAGAAGATCTTCTGGAAACACTTCTAGGAACTCATTAACTATAGGAACTGACTCAAGAGTTGGGGTTTCGGATCTTGGATCCTTAACCTGAACTAGATGATAGAGGTAACCCTTAGAGATCATCTTTCTAGCCTTAAGGTAACAAATGAATCGACCCATATGTGCTAAGCTACTACCCTTCCATTTTAAGATTGGCTTGTCTGGAAACTAAAAACCAACAATCCTAGTTCTACAATCGACTAGGCATAACATGAATGTAACCAATCCATGCCTAGGATTATATCAAAATCTACCATTTCTAACTCTACAAGATCTGTTAAGGTGAATTTCTGAGAGACTGTGACTGGGCATTTTCTGTATACACGTCTAGCTATAATTGGGTCACCGATTGGAGTAGAGACTGAGAAGGGTTCTGAGAGAGTTTCTGGACTAACATCGAATTTAACTAATATATAAGGAGTTACAAAGGAAAGAGTAGCCCCAGGATCTAACAAAGCATATACATCTAAGTTAAAAACTTGTAACATACCAATGACCACATCAGGAGAATCTTCTTGATCCTGGCGAGTCTGAAGAGCATACAACCTGTTTTAGCGCTGACCGCCACCTGTACCAGATGAGTTACCCTGCTGAGTCGAGCGACTTGTTGGCGCTGCTGAAGTTGTGGACTGAGCTATGCCATTATTACCTTCGTGATCCTATTTAGAAGAAGGAAAATCTCTCAACCTATGACTAGACTGACCACACCCAAAACACCCTTCTTTACCTGCAAGACACTTGCTCAGATGGTTCTTACCACATTTAGGACAAGTTGGGTAGGTTCTAGTACTTGAGACACTCCCTTGAGACTTAGAGCCCGATGCCCTACCTTTCTGATCCTATCATAACCTGGAAGATAGAATAGTAGCTGATGAAGGTGCTGGGGCTGAAGATTTCTGTTGAACCTGCGAGCGATTTCCACCATTTGATTTCTGTTGAGAATACTCATAGTTTCTAATCCTAGCCTTTTTGTTCTCCTTAGCCTGTTCCATAAGATCATCTCCCCCAACCTGCTAAGCATGAGCATGAGCCTAGAGATGTTCATATTTTCTAGCCACATAGCACTTCTGCACTCTGTTTTCATTAAGTTTGACACTCCATACCTAAACTTGTTCATTAGAGCCCTAGAATCGGCAACATGTGAGGAGCATACCTGGAGAGTTGGGTGAATTTGAGTCCTTACTCTTGGACCGGCATGCTACCTTGCCTTAAGTTCATGAACTCCTAAGCTTTTGCCTCACTTAACTCTCTTGGGAAGAACCTGTCTAGTAAAGTCTTATAAAACACTCCCAAGTGATAGAAGCCGCATCCGTACCCTTGTTTTCCTTCCATTGAGTAAACCAAATGTGAGCCACATCTTTAAGTTGGTAAGATGCCAACTCAACCCTATCATTACCAGTCACTTGCATTACTCCAAAGATCTTCTTTACCTCATCTATGAAGTTTTGGCGATCTTCTCCAACTTGCGACCCTAAAAACTCTGGGTCTGCTGATTGTTCTGGTTGGTCACACTCTGAGCCAACAATTGAATGGCATTTTGAAACTCTACATTTGAAACTTCCTGATCTGGGACAAGAGGAGTTGTGTTAACATTCCTGGCATTCATATTGCTGGCGTTAGCTCAACCAGGAGGCATCATCTGAAACATATAACGTCGAGTTAGAAATGAGGAAGTAGATCATACCTTACAGACTATAAGAGTAAAAGAAAATGATATTTTCCTAAAACAATTTGTAGCCCCGTTCTCATTAGATGTGGTGCAATTCACACCCATAAAAAGGACTCTACTTAGTGTGGATTTTTCAGACATCCTAGGACTCTTGAACCTAATGCTCTGATACCAAATTTGCCACGCCCCGAGCTACCCCGAGACACGAACACGGGACCTAGGATCATGAGTGACCCCAAGCTAACCCTGAGCTGGCATATCATAAGCATACTAAATGAATTGAAGTAAGGAAACATTGTGCGGAAGCTAAATCATAAGATAACTGAAATGAAATGATGGGGAATACCCATACTATCTGAATATATAAAAGAAAACTGAGATTTTAACAACAACTGAAAAGTCAAACTGGAATGGTAAAACTGAAACAAACTATGTCTGAAATGAAAGCCTCTAACTGACTAGAAATGCTGGGATAGGCCCAGCTATATCTAGAAAATACTGAAACTAAGGCTAAAAGCAAAAAGGAAACATGTATGTCGTCCTCGGAGAATGAGAACTCACCACTGATACTACAAAACTCAAGATCGAGAACTGATCTATGCATGATTTGGAAGTGAAGCACCTGAACCTATATCACGAGAAGATGTAGCGCAGACTATACGTCAGTACTTGAAAGGTGCTAAGCATCCAAGATAGAGTAAAGTTGAACAATAATCATAACTGAACCAAAACATATATCTGAGCAATGATAAGATAAGCATGATATTGTACTGGAAATAATGAACATGAACTAACTGAATGCAATGACCAAGTTTATAACATGTTCAAACTGAAATATGACTATATCTGGTAACATGGTCAATGTAATAGAATCTGACTAAAAAGGGAGCTACTAATAACCGACATAAAACTACATCAACTAAATGTGGAGTACGATGTATATGCCCTATCGAGAGGACCTAATATACCCTGCCAGAGGTATAGACGCATAACTGGTGTGATCACTTAAATGATGCCAACAGAGGGGACTTACAACCTACGGGACATGTAGTTCTACGACTATGAGGGTGACTGACTCTAGTCCAACTCGGTATTAAGCTCTCCCACTTGATTATGTATTTAACAATTTATGACTGAATTTCTTTAATATACTAAATAGCTCAAAATACTGACATGCTAATTGAAAATGCAACATTAATGTACTGATAATGAAACATTCAAATCTGAGGCATGTATATCTGAAATATATGTCCTAGAATGTGCAATTCATGAACTTAAAGAACTACATATCTAGGGTGCTGAATTTATGAAAGAATCTACGCAAAACCATACTAAATTCATGATAAGCTGATTAGGAATATTAAAGTAACAAATTTGTATTGACCGACTGAAATTCTAGAAACCATAGGTCTGTATAATATTAAGGAATCAAGAATCTGACTGAAACTAGGGACCTAATGGGTGGAAGGAACCCACTAGTGAAATCTCACTTACCTGGTGAGGAATTCAATGGAGAAATCTTTTGATTTCAGGGCTGGAACTGATGGAAATCTGTTGCATTTTTAGATAGGGTTTGGTCGACTCTTTCTCCTTCTGCGTTCTAAGTTTTCTAATTTTTTGTGGATGATTTTCTTAGGGTAGATTCTAATTTAGTTACTAGGCTTTAAAATGATCAAGACTACGTAGTTTTAGGGGTTAAACAACGTAGTTTAGGGGTCCAACGCATAGGGAAAAGACCAAACGACCCCTAACTTAACTGCTATTGGGGTCACCGATGGACCGTGGATCGACCGACTGTCCGTGCTTGTCGGCCGTCATTCGAGACTGGGGTTAGAGTCTGAGAGGTCTGATCCACGACCCGTGGTCTGACCTACAGTCTGTGGGTCTAGCCGCCGGTCCACCCTTAAACATTTTTTTCTGGACTTTCTGGGTAGGGGTTGTAGGTGACCATCCACGGAGCGTGGGTCACTCTACGGTCCATGGGTGATTTCCGTCTGGCACAACAACTTCTGAAATCCGCACTTTCGGGTAGTTCTAGCATACGGGGTGTTACAGTTACAAATTTTATGAGTAAGTTCAATTTCCAGCTTTGTTATTTTCGGGGAACATATTCATATAAAATATATATCCATATTTATATAAATTGTTATGAGCTTAGATTTTATACATTATCAACATTTTATATTCATGTTTATGAGTTCAATTAAACTGATCTTTTTACATAGAAGTGTTAGAGATTGACTTTTTTCCTCTTATATGTCATGCCTATTGTCGTTAATTAACTTGAAGTTCTCTAAAACTTTAATTTTTTATGCCTTAAATATGTTGAAGTCTTTAAAGAAAAGTGGATAAACAAAAAAAAAATATATATTCATATTTAATATGTTGGTGATTTATGTTTATTAATGTTTTCCTAATAAAAATAATTTAAGTGGATAAAAGCAATGGATAAATGAAAATACTCTGACAGTTGAAATTTCTAATCAAGACAACTAAGTGAAAAATACAACAAGAACATCGTTTATAAAAGAATATCATATGTACTTAACATATTTTCGCAAAATATAATTCATTATAAATTTTATCTACTTAACTATATTTAGTTGTTCAATTTTGAAGGTTTAGATAATATTTAATTATCTATTGTTCAACAAAGAAGTCATTTCAATAAGTGGATTATTCATCTATTTTAACTTGTATTTTTTCACTCTATTCTATTATTCATTGCACTGTATTTTTTATATAATTTATACTATATGTACTAATTTCATGGGATACACGTGCGACGCAAGTGTTCAGAGACTAGTATATATATATAATTATGTTTAAAGTTAAAAAAACTAAGGACATGAAAATTTCTACATTAATATAGATATATTACAAAAATAACTTATATACAAAGTACAATTTTTCAATGAAAACAAGATTCAAATGAATTTTGAGCCTAAGAGGTTGGTGGATTGTTTTGAAATTACTTTTCCATGAGAGGAAAATATACAACTAAGAAACCTCTTTAACGTCTACATACATAAAAACAAAAGATGCAATATTGATTTAGTTAGTGCACTTAAAAGACAAATTCAACAGTTTTAGTCAAAATTCATTGATTGTATTAGTAAATATACAAAATCTGTATAAATTTTATGTAAAACTCAGTTACTACTATTAACTGTCACTATTATAGATATTTGAATTCATAGTTCAATATGTCTTTCTAAAATCCAAAATATCTTTCACACTATGTATATATAGTATCACGCTCCGAGCCTACACCCTGGGCGTGGCCGACACTCGAGAACCATTGCTGGCCCCAAGCGAACCATTGGCCTGACTTAACTCCTAGAGGAAGACTTATTCATAAATAAGATGAACTTAAAAGTTAAACTTTACTCAACTGTCTTAAAAGATAAACTTAGAATGTCTTAAAAATAAACATTCAACTAGCCGAATAGGCAACTCAAGTCTAGAACATAACAACTAAAATAAATAAGACTAATGAACTAATATTGTCTATCTATCTATGAATCCTCTACTAACAGAGATGGACGTCGGGACAAGTCCCACGACATCCTAATAACAAAATGAAAATGACTGAACTAAACAAGGGATCCACCGGAAACAAGGAGGCTCACCAACAACTCTGAAGCTCAACTGGATCAGCGAAGTGCCAGATGCTAATCCTAATTACACATAAAAGATGCAAGCCAAATGGTGTCAGTTCATAGAATATACAAACATCTGAGGGGAAATCTAAACAAGACATAAGCTTTACTGGAACTGAAGAAACAACTTACCTCGTCTCAACTCAACTCAACTCATTTCAATATAAGGAAGTGATAAAGATTCAATATAAAGAAAAGCTTTTAAAACAATAGATAGTAACTCAATGTATTTAAAAAACAATATTAACTCAGTTTGTATGCAATTATACAAAATAAATCTGTTTGGGAGATTCTCTAACCTACAACTATCACTATGAGCTATGTGATGATACTACCTCAAGCCCACGCTGCCAAAACTGTCCTATACTTTGCCGAGTATAGAATCTACTAACTCAGTGGATCCACTAGTCTATGCTTAAAAGCAATAAGAATTGTCTAAAAAGTATGACCCTTTCTACCCACGTTGACTACATGGTTTATGAGGGATGTGAGTTGTTATAACTCTCCCCCATATCGGTGCTCAATACTATTCCCAAAATGTAACTAGCGCATATGTTTAAACACATAACTATTTTTCTAGCTTTGAGATTACTACTCGAAAATGGTTCTCTTCAAAGAGAAAGTACTGAAACTGCTCAAGAACTCTATTGGAAATCGGTGTTTCCGCTCATCTTAAATGTGAAAACATTTACTCTTTTGAATACTTAGTTCCCATATATCATTTTAAAGAAAATGAACTCAACTCTACTCTTCCTCAAACTCAATGCTGAAGTCTTAAAACAAGTTTAAAAATAATTGTAAAAGACATTTTGAAAAGACTCGAAGAACTCTGAAGACTTGACTCTTAGCTCTACCTTGAATTTGGATTATGAATTCATGGTTATATTTCACGTTGTGAATGATTTCTAGATGTTTCGAAGTAGTTTAGAGTAGTTAGAACCAATAGGAAGTGAAGGTACACTTTAATAGGACTCAGACGTGCTAAATGACAGAAAAAATGTGGGGCCAAGCAACCCTGGCGCACTGCTGGCGCGAGGCGCCAGTCCCTAAACTTCAGAGATTCCAAAATGGCGCACTCCTGGCGTGCTGCCCCAGACTCTTTGGTACATATGGGGAGCGCCACACCGGCCCCTCCCTAGGTCAACCAAACAAATTTTTCTTCTCGTTTTTTGACCTTAATTCGACTAGAATTGATTCTTTTTCTCAATTTCTCCTTAGATTCAATTATCCAATACAAGCATACAAGAATTTACTCAAAAATAACTTTTAAACTCGATACGATTATCTCAAGAACTCATCAAACCCATCCTAATTCAAGAATGAAGATAAAACTTCAAGCACACTAATCAAGAACTCTAATACTTCAACTTTAAGAACGAAATTGCGCTGAAAATAACATGATTGGAGTGTGGGTTAAAGAACCCAACACTATGAGAACTCACATACCTCTTAGGGATTAAGCCCTTGACGAAACAACCTTCGATTCGCAAGCAAACTTGAAGAACGCCTTGACTTCTCTCCTTTTCTCCTCTTCTTGAACTCCTCTCAAAACCCTAGCATAAATTAGGATTTTTAAAATTGAACCAAATCATTTTAGACCCCTAATTATTTGATAAAAACTCTTAAATCTGAAAGGGTAAGTAAAAGACCAAAATACCCCTCATATTTTAAGGTAACTTTCCTGAGCTGGACAACTCAACTTCAAACAGGCGTATCTCCCTCATACAAGCTCAAAAATTAGCAAACACAGCGGAGTTGGAAAGTGTATTTCAAGACCTTTCATTTGATATCTTATGAGCCACCTAACTCATTATGTACTGAAAGTTATGGTCGTTTGAAGTTGACCCAAAACTCCTAACTTATGCATAACTTGTAAAATTTCAGATTTTGTTGTTTCCAATTTTGTTCTCTCTATTTTTAGATCTTACAGATACCGAGTTGTTACAATATGTCCCCCTTGGGAACATTCATCCTCAAATGAGATTTCTCTAAGTAGACTAAGGGTACCAACATCTGACACCCAACTCAAACACTCAATATGCATAATAACACAACATTTTAACTAAATAAATGCCAAGAAAAGAATTAGTACCTTATTTTGGAATCTCTCCGGACTCACAGAGATGTGGGTATCTCTTCTTCATATCCTCCTCATCCTCTCAAGTAGCTTTCTCAACAAAGTGATTCCTCCATAAGACCTTGACTCATGCTACCTCCTTGGTTCTAAACCTGCGTACATGACGATCTAGAATCTGTACGGAAATCTCCTCATAAGATAGCTATCCTTAATACCAATGTCTTCAGTCGGTATAATAAGCGAAGGATCGCCCATACATTTCTCCATACTACTCAACCAATAGACTTCTCTCAAATCAAGATACATCTTTTTGGAACTCGGATGGATAGAATATCTGGAGCTATGAGCTTCTTCCATGCTTATGTCTTGGAGTTCATGCACCTTTGGTCCACAATCTACCTTGATACCTCAATACACCATCTCTCCCTTGTTCAAAAGCCATCACTTTCTGCTTTTGAACATTTGCATTCAATTCAAGCAAAAGAGGGTCTTGGTTTTGTTTATCATTTACTTTAGACACTAATGATGATTTAGCCCTATTCATCACCACTACTCGTCATTCATTGAAATCCATTAACCGGACTCCCAATTGTGCAAGTCTGTGAAAATCTTTTTCTAAGTTTTCTTGCCTTCTTCAACATAGGTGGTACTACCCATAGAAAATCTACTCAAAGCATTAGCAACAACATTAGCCTTACCTGGATGATATAGTATACTCATATCATAATTCTTGAGTAACTCAAACCACCTCCTCTGTCTGTGATTAAGCTCTTTCTGACTGAATACATACTAAAGACTCTTATGATCGGTGAACACATCTATATGAACACAATAGAGATAGTGGCGCCATATTTTTAAAGCAAACACTACAGTAGGCAACTTAGATCATGGGTTGAGTAATTCCTCTCGTGAATCTTAAGCTATCTGGAGGCATATAACTTTTCCATTCTACATCAATACACAACCCAGTCCAACTCTTGACACATCTCAATACACCATAAAGCCTTGTGTACCTTCTGGTTAGGTCAGTAGTGGGGAAGTAGTCAACCTCTTTTTCAATTCATGAAAGCTTTTCTCACAAGCTTCCTACCATTGAAACTTAACTGTTTTCTGAGTCAACTTAGTCAATGGGGATGAAACGGATGAGAACCCCTTGGAAAAAAACCTCCTATAATAACCAGCCAAACCCAAGAAAATCCTAATATCAATTGGAGATATGGGTCTAGGCTAGTTGTGCACTACCTCAATCTTCTGTATGTTAACTCGAATCTCATCACCGGAAACAATATGGCCTAAGAATGCCACATACTCTATCCAAAACTAACACTTAGAGAATTTAGCATATAACTCTCTATCCTTGAGAGTTTAGATAACTACTCTGAGATGACTAGCATGATCGTCCTCATTCTTCAAATAAATCAAAATGTCATCAATGAAAATGATAACAAACATATCTAGAGAAGGCTTGAATACTTTTTTCATAAGGTCCATGAAACCTGCAGGAGCATTAGTCAAAACAAATGACATGACTAGAAACTCATAATGACCATAATGGGTCCTGAAAGCTTTCTTAGGGATGTCACTTTCTCTTACTTTCAACTGATGATATCTTGATCTGAGGTCTATCTTAGAAAAACAAGTGTCACCTTGAAGTTGATCAAATAGATCATCAATTCTTGGAAGAGGATATTTATTCTTGATTGTAACCTTGTTCAACTGACTGTAATCTATACACATTCTAAGAGAGACATTTTTCTTCCTCACTAATAAGACGGAGATCCCCAAGGTGAGACACTTGGTATAATGAAGCCTTTATCAAGAAGGTCTTTCAACTGCTCTCTTAACTCCTTCAACTCAGTTGGAGCCATTCTATATGGAAGAATAGAGATAGGATGAGTATCAGGAAGAATATCTATACCAAAGTTTATTTCTCTCTTAGGAGGAACTCCGGGAAGATTATCTAGGAAGACCTCTGGAAACTCACTCACAACTGGAACTGATTGATTAGGTGGTGTCTCAACACTAGAGTCATTAACTCGGACGAATTGATAGATGTACCCCTTGGAAACTAACTTTCTCGCCTTAAGGTATGAAATAAATCAGCCCTTAGGGACTGCTGAACGACTGCTCACTCTATAACTAGCTCATTAGAAAATTGGATCTTAACTACTCGAGTCCTACATTCAACTGAGGCATAACATGCATGAAACCAGTCCATACCTAGAATAACATCAAAATCTACCATGTATAACTCGACTAAGTCGGCCATGGTGTCCTTGTGATTGACAAAAATGGTACAATCACGATAAACTCTCTCGGCCAGAATAGACTCACCAATAGGTGTAGAAACACTGAAGGGCTCAAGAAGTTTCTCAGGAAGAATATCAAAATTCATAGAAATATAAGGAGTCACAAAAGATAAAGCTGCTCCTGGATCTAGCAAAGAAAAAACATCAAGAGTAAAGACTTTGATCATATCAGTGACAACATCTGGAGAGTTCTCTTGCTCTTAGTGATTGGTGATAGCATATAGATGGTTTACTCCTCCACCTATCCCTGAAGTAGCTCCTATAGGTGCAGCTCTGTCTGGTGGATCCACTAAACAATATTGGGCTCTATTGCCCCCATTACCACTACCTTGCCTGTTCTTAGGGCACTCTCTCATGAAGTGACCATTCTGACCATACTTGAAGCAACCAATGGAGCCATCACGACACACTCCTAAGTGGATCCTACCACACTTAGCATATGCAGGAGTCCCATTACCTCCTTGTGCCATATTACCTTGAGACTGTGCAGGTCTAGATCTTATGTTCTGCGAATTCTAATTCTTGAACTCACCGTTGTTCCTTGGTGCAGGTGCACTAAAGTATTAGGGAGCAGGTCCATTTGGCTTGTGTTTAAAAAAAGACTGGTTTGCATTAATCTTCTGCGGCCCGAAATGATCTCTCAACTTATCTTTCTCAACTTGTTGTACATGGATCATCAACCTTGCCATGTCCATATCCCTCATCAACATTGCAGCCTTGCCCTCTTTTCTTGACATACGAGACAACCTAGAAATAAGCAAACTCCTCCTGCTCCTCATGTCAGCAACCATCTCTGGAGCATAACGGGAAAGTTGGGTGAACTTGAGGATGTATATATGTACACTCATAGATTCCTGCTGAAGAGTGAGGAATTCTCTTACATTTGCCTCTCTTAGCTCATGGGGAAAGAAACGCCCCATGAAGGCACCTTCAAAAATAGCCCAGCTCACAATTGGTGCTCCTTCAGCCTTACTCTTCTTCCATTGATAAAACCAGATTCTAGCAAGACCCTTGAATATGTATGCAGCTAGTTCCACTCGCTCAACATCAACAACATGCATCACCTCAAACACTTTCTGCAACTCTTCCACAAAGATTTTTGATTCTCAGTGACACTTGAATCAGTGAAGTCTGGAGGATTCACCCCTTAGAACTAACGAATTTTGGACGTATCAGCCACATTCTCTCAATTCCCTCTTTGTTTCCTAGCTTGGTTGGTCACCACTTAACTTAACATTCGGATAGCATCCTGGAACTTAGCATTAGTGACCTCTTTTTGGGGTTGCACTTCCGGTGCATTAGGGACCCCTTGTTCCTCAACATTCCTTCTAGCAGGACGACCTCAGACAGCTCTTCGTGGAAGTATGAACTAAAATATACGCGCAAGCACGAATTAGAAGGAAATTTTATAGAGATGAACTCTATTGCACGAAAAGAGTATGAAAGAAGTGAGATAGGTCCTAAATGTCACAGCCTCCTAATTATATATGTGGCGCGTTTCACACCGATAACTAGGACTCTACAGACACAGTTTCATAGACACCCTAGGACTCTTGAACTATGTGCTCTCATACCATGTTTGTCACTCCCCTAGCCTACACCCTGGGAGTGGTCTGCACTCGAGAACCATTGCTGGCCCCAAGCAAACCCTTGGCCTGGCTTAACTCTTAGCGGAACACTTACTCATATATAAGATGAACTTAAAAGTTAAAGACTCAACTGTCTCAAAAGATAAACTCAGAATGTCTAAAAAAATAAACATTCAACTAGTCGAATAGGCAACTCAAGTCTAGAACATATCAACTGAAATGAACAAGACTAATGAACTAATAATGTCTATCTATATATGAAGCCTCTACTAACTGAGATGGATGTTAGGACAAGTCCCACGACATCCTATTAACAAAATGAAAATGACTGAAGTAAATAAAGGGTCCTTAGGAAACAATAAGGCTCACCAACAACTCTGAAACTCAACTGGATCAACGAAACACCGGATGTTGATCTTGATTACCTTTATTTGCATCATAATAGATGCAGGAAAAATGGCGTCATTACATGGAAAGCACAAGCATGTGAGGGGAAATCTAAAAAAGACATAATCTTGAACTGGAACTAAAGAAACAACTGACCTCGTCTCAACTGAACTCAACTCATATTAATATAAAACAGTGCTAAAGATGCAATATAAAAAAAGTTTTTCAAATAGTAGATAGCAACTCAATGTATTGAAAAAAAATACAATACTAACTCAGTTTGTATGCAAAAATACAAAATAACTATGTTTGGGAGATTCTCTAATCGACAACTATCACTATGAGCTATGTGATGATATAACATCTAGCCCACGATGCCAGAACTGTCCTATACTTTATCGGGGTATAGAACCTACTATTTAAGTGGATCCACTAGTCTATGCACACAATCAATAAGGAATCATCTAAAAAGTATGACCATTTCTACCCACGTTGGCTACATGGTTTATGGGGGCTGTGAATTGTTAGAACTTTCCCCCATATCGGTGCTCAATACTACTCCCAAAATGTAACTAGCTCATATGTTTAAAAATATAACTCTTTCTCTGGATTTGATATTATTACTCATAAATAGTTCTCTTAAAAGAGATAGTACTGAAAATTGTTCAAGAACTCTTTTTGAAATCGATGTTTCCTATCATTTGAAATGTGAAAACATTTACTCTTGGGAATACTGAGCTCTCATATACCATTTTAAAGAAAATCAACTCAGCTCTACTCTTTCTCAAACTCAATGCTCAAGTCTTAAAACAAGTTTAAAATCAATTGTAAAAGACGCGAAGAACTCTCAAGACTTGACTCTTAGATCTACCTTGAATTTGAATTATGAATTCAAGGTTATATTTCACATTGTAAATGATTTTTAGATGTTTAGAAGTAGATTAGAGTAGTTAGAATCGATATGAAGTGAAGGTACACTTTAAAAGGACTTAGACGGGCTAAACGGCGAAAAAAGAGTAGGGGCAGGCGACCCTGACTCACTGCTGGCGCGAGGTGCCAACCCCTAAATTTCAGAGACTCTAAGATGGTGCACTACTGGCACACCGCCCCAGACCCTCTCGCACATCTGGGGCACGCCATGCCAGAACCTCCCCCCGATGAATTTTCTTCTCGTTTTCTGATCTTAATTCGACTAGAATCGAATCTTTTTCTCAATTTCTCCTCATATTCAATTACCCAATACGAGCATACAAAAATCTACTCAAAAACAACTCTTAAACTTAATACAATTATCTCAAGAACTCATCAAACCTATCCTAATTTAAGAATAGAGACAAAACTTCAAGAGCACTAATCAAGAACTCTAATCCTTCGACTTCAAGAACAAAATCACACTTAAAATAACATGATTGGCGTGTGGGTGAACGAACCCGACATTATGAGAACTCACAAGCCTCTTACGGATTAAACCCTTGGCGAAACAACCTTCGATTCACAAGCAAACTTGAAGAACGCCTTGACTTTTCTCCTTTTCTCCTCTTCTTGAACTCCTCTCATAACCCTAGCATAAATTAGGAATTGTAAAACTGAACCAAATCAGTTTAGACCCCTAATTATTTACTAAAAACGCTTTAATATGAAAGGGTAAGGAAAGACCAAAATACCCCTCATATTTTTGGGTAACTTTCCTTAACTAGACAACCCGACATCAAACGGGCGTATCTCCTCATACAAGCTCAAAAATTAGCAAATGTTGTGGTGTTGGAAAGAGGATTTTAAGACCTTTCGTTTGATATCTTATGTGCCAGCTAACTCATTTTGTACTGAAAGTTATGGTCGTTTGAAGTTGACCCAAAACTCCTAACTCATGCATAACTTGCAAAATTTCTAATTTTGCTGTTTCCATTTTATTTCTTTCTATTTTTAGCTCTTGCAAATACCGAGGTGTAACATATAGTATGTGAAGAATTTCTTGGCCAAACTTATTATTTAAAAATTATTCAAATGATTAAAGACAATCAATATTTATTTATCTTTTCTTAAAAAAAAAACCCCCACCCTACAAAAGAATAATAATAAGTGGTTTTTGTAGAATGTTTTGCAAATAATTATTTGTAAACTCAATTACGAATTAATGAAATACTATTGAGTGACTATATCTATATGTTATAATTAGAGGTATTCTTATACATGGATGTTAACAGTCAGCCTACTGCAGTTGTCTTCCTTGTGTACTACTAGCATGGGATACACATGTAACACACGTTTTCAGAGACTGGTATATATATGAAAAAGAAGTTATCCTTGAAATTTAAAAACTAAACACATGAAAAATTCAACATTAAATATAGATATTTTTAAAAAAAAAATTATATACAAAAGTATAATTTTTCAGTGTAAGCAAGATTTGAATAAATTTTGAATCTAAGAGGTTGGTGAATTGTTTTGAAATTAATTTACCATGAGAAGAAAATATACAATTAACAAACCTCTTGAACATCTTCTTACATAAACACTAAAGATGCAATATTGATTTTAACTATAGCACTGAAAAGACATATTCAACAGTTTTAGTCAAAGCTCATTGATTGTTTTAATAAATAAAATCCGTATAAAATTTATACAAAATTCAGTTACTAATATTTAATGTCACTATTATAGATATTTGAATTCTTAATTCAAATATGGCTTGCTAAAGCCCAAAATATCTTTCACACTATCTATATATAGCCTAAGAAGAATTTCTAGGGCAAACGTATATACATATATATTTTAAAATTATACAAATAATTAATGACGATCCAAGTTTATTTATTTTTTCTAGAGAAAATACATCATTACCCCATTCAACTATAACACTTTTTTTAAAAAAGACACTTGAACTTTGTAAAGGTCCCAATAACCCCTTAGACAATTTAAAAGTGGTAAAAGTGTCCCATTTTTCGGTCAATCCCAAGTTTAAAAAGGGAAGTGAATACACGCACCAATTGATACTTAC
Organism: Solanum sparsipilum; assembly: GCA_029582215.1. Classification (NCBI taxonomy): domain Eukaryota; kingdom Viridiplantae; phylum Streptophyta; class Magnoliopsida; order Solanales; family Solanaceae; genus Solanum; species Solanum sparsipilum. Next base: position 16,199 of record JAKRZT010004214.1, read on the forward strand.
CACGTGTCAATTATTATTTTTTAAATATTTTTATTCTTATTTTTATTTTCATATATGTTACTTATTCTATTTGCTTTTCTAAAAAGAGTAAAAAAATATCTATTCTTCTTCTTCAATGTTTAACTACGGTGGTGACCCCTTTTTTTCACGCCGCCGCCCACCGACGATTCTCTACCATAGCCACCATCTACACACTTTAATACCATCTCAACCATTTTCTCTAGCAAATCAAAAATAGAATTTAAAAATAAAAAACACTATCAAATCTCCGGCGCTTCTTCGATCGTTCAACCATTTTTGTGTACTTCGCCTTTAATTTTTGCTCAAAATCAACATTTATTGTATCTGCGAAGATTAAAATTCTCTCTCTAACTCAGATAGAGTATTTTTTGAATGTGACCCCGACGATTCTCCCTCTGTCATCGTCAAATCTTCGATGCTTCTCTCACCGGTCTTTTCTGATTGTCCTCCGCGACCTCATTCCGCTTTCATCTCATTCTCTGTCAATAATCTCATTAATTTGATCTCCTTCAGCTAAAAAATGAGTCCGACAACTCTTCTGGATAAACGTTTAGGAAGGACGATAAAAATTAGAAAAAACCATAAAACAAATAAAGTAAAAGAAAATAATATTTTATTTAAATAATATTTTCTTACTTGTCTCACTTGCTAGTGGTGAGTGAATTACACTTCATGTGCCACATAGGATCATAATGGGATAATAAAGCAACTGTGAATAAGAATACGAGGGTATTAGGACCTTTTCAAAGTTTCAGTGTCTTTTTAGAAAAAGGATTATAGTTGAATGGGGTAATAATGTATTCTCTTTTTTTCTATAAAAAAGACAACCCACCCTTCAAAAAAAAAGTTGTTTTCGTAGAATGATTTTCAATAATAATAATTTGTAAACTTAATTATGAATTAATGAAATACTATTGAGTGAATAAATTTTATAATTAGAATTATTCTTACACATGTTTCACCAATTTTATGTTGATAGTCAGCCGACTGCACGTGTCTTCCTTATGTACTACTTGCATTGGATACACGTGCAACGCACGTGTCCAGAGACTACTAGATATATAAAACTAGAAGTTCTGCTTACAATTAAAAACTAAACACATGAAAATTTCAACATTTAATATAGATATATTATAAAAAAAACTTATGTAGAAAGTATAATTTTTCAGTGAAAGCAAGATTCGAATAAATTTTAAGCCTAAGAGGTTGGTGGACCGTTTTTAAAATTAATTTCCATGAGAGGAAAATATACAACTAATAATGCTATTTAACTTCTTCTTACATATAAATAAAATATGTAATATTGATTTAATTATATCACTTATAAGACAAATTCAAAAAATTTAGTGAAAATTCATTGATTGTATTAATAAATATACAAAATATGTATAAAAGTTTTTCAAAACACAGTTACTAAAAGTTAATGTCACTATTATAGATAATTGAATTCATAGTTCAAATATGACTAGCTAAAATCCAAAATATCTTTCACACTATCTGTATATAGCCTGGGAAGAATTTCCTTGACAAACGGATATATAATAAAAATGAGCTTAAAAAACACTAGCAAGTGGAAACACTTATCAAAAAGGAAGTATGGATGAAATATTAATCCAAAAATTCCTTGAAAAACAAAAAATGAAAGAAAAAGATTTATATGATCTAGAAAAAGATCTAGAATGTAATTCCGAAGAAATTAATTCTGAATCGAAAGAAAAAGAAGCACAAAAAAATAATGAACTAGATGAATTGGTTTATTCAATGGAAGATCTTAATCTTTCAGAAGAATTAAAAGTATTCATGAATAAAGGGGAAACAGGCGGACCCCAAGGAAAATTCGAAGCATCTACTTCAATGAAAGAAGAATGGCAAGAGCCAGAAAAAGACGATAAATTTTTTGCAAATAAAGCAAAGAAAAATAATGATTTTACAAAACATTATCATAATAGTGATAAATCTAAATCCATGCCAAATAGACTCCCAACAGGAGATATCGGGGCTCAATTCCTAGATCTCGAATGCAAAAGAGATCCGGAAGATAGCTTAGACCTTTGGTCTCAAAATATGCTCCTATACTTCCTATTAGGAAAAGGAAATTATATAGATGAAGAAAAGTATATCATCATGATAAACACTTTCATAGGAAAAGTAAATGATTGGTTTTCTGGATTAACAGAAGATGCAGAAAAAATAATCAAAAATGATACCTTAGAAGGATTAAAAATTTTTGTACAAGAAGGTATAGCAAATTTAAAGCAATACATTGCAAATGAATTCTTTGGTGGACAAGGAAATATAAAAGAAAATAAAGAACTCATAAGAACTATTGCTACAGAGCAATTAGAAAAATTACAAATCTGTAAAATGAGTTATATTCAAGAATACACCTGTGAATTCGAAGAATATTACTACAAGGTATTTGATAGTGGTAAGGAAATGATACCTTATCTAGAAAAATCAAAAATTACCAGGCTTCTGGGCAAAATACTTCAGAGAAGAATACGAAAAGGAAAATAAAAAAGGAGACACTCTAGGACAGAGAATAAGTTTCCTGAAGAATAGACTTGGTCAACTTTGTATGTCTCATAACATTCAGAGAAAAGCTAAAAGAATAAATACACAAATTTATTGTAATGACACTAAGGCATCTACCCAATGGGGATGTGATGAAGATGATAAAACATATAAAAAAAGAAAACAACCCAAAAAGGGTTTGAAAAAGAGGAAAAACTTCTCAAAACAAAAGTATATACCTAGGAAGAAATACTATAGAAAGAAAAGAGAATTTTCAAAAAAACCAACGGATAAATGCAAATGCTACAATTGTGGAGAAGAAGGCCACAAAAACTATGAATGCAACAAAAGAAGAGTAAAAATCTCAAAATAGATAGAATAGAAATTGATTCAGATCTCGAATCAATAAAATCTATAGAAAGTGACGATTTCTTTGATGAAATCTATGAAGAATATTCATCCAGTTCAGAAGAATCTGACTAAAAATGAATAAAGAAATACAGGAAAGAGATGATTCTGTTCAAATTCTAGAAACAGAAGAAGATCATCGAGGATATGCTTTAAAATCCACCTTCGATGGAGAAACATTTAGAAAAATCCAAGGATTAAAACTAAATCTTAAAGTAGAAGATAATCCACTAAGCAAAATGCAAAGGATCTTTGCAAGAGATAAAATTTCTTATCATGAATATCAAGAAATAGAAAAGGTAATAGAAATTACCAAACAACAGGAAAACATAAATTAAACCTGTTAACAAAACCTATGATAGATCAAATTCTTAGGAAAATTCCTGAAAGAAAAAGAAAGAAAATGAATTATGTTCATCTAGGAGGAATCCAAATATTAGTCAAATCGACTTTTAAAGAAGGAATCAATTGTCCGATAGTGATAAATTTATCAGATGAAAGATTCATAAATGCAAGAGAAGGAAATCTTGGTATAGTAGAAGGAAACCTAGCCTATACAAAACTCCTATTTACATATTATCCAAAGTATTGTATATCACTCAAAGATGCTAATTTTAATGACGCATTGAGTTTACACTTTCAGATCAAAAGAAATGATCTATTTAAACCAGGTAATCATATAATGAGTATATATTACCAAGCATTATACACAATTACAAATTCAAACTATTGTAAGGTGTATAAAAATAAAGGAATGATTGAAATAGATCAAGAATGTGCAGAAATTGCAAGAATAGTTGAAGCAGAAATCCAACAAGCCCAAATTCCAGATGAATATGAAATTCAATTTGGAAAAACACAAGAAATAGGAAGTACTAGCAACCCTAGACTTTCAATAGAATACGGAAGAAATTCAATTAGAAAAAGTATATCCAACAGATATCCTATAAAAATTGAAACTCCAAACATAACAAAAATAAAATGAAGAATTTTCAATGGAACATAATGGAAATATCAAGAAATCCTGATACAAACAGGAGCAACTGCTAACCATGTAAAAGGTATCCTAATAGATGGAATACCAGTTTACGAAGGAGAACAATATACCTACAAAACCTTTGAAGGTAATAACTTTAGTTGTGAAAACATGGTAGATTTACCTATACAACTAGATACCATAAGAATAACAGTTCCTTGTTATATTACAAATCACGAAAGTGATCAAGAATTAATTTTAGGAAATTTATTCCTAAATAAATTAGAAGATTACAGCATTGGAAAAAATGGAATAGAAATGCTATATAAAGGTGAAACTTGTTTCATATCAAAAATATAAATGCCAAAAGAAACTATATTTAAAGTTTCAGTTTTCATAGAAATAACATTTTATGATACAAAAATAACAACCTGTTGTCAAATAGACAATGGATCTGAAGCAAGTCTAGCAAAATCTTTTTTTATAAAAGATTGGGACATGAATAAAAATAATAACTCGATGATTGGAATAACAGGAGATAAAGAAAAACTTATAAAATCTAAAGAGAAGGTAGAAATAATTTTAGGATAAAAAATTGTTTCTATAAATAAATTATTTGCTTATGATAAACTGGAAACAGATTTATTATTAGGAAATGATTTTTTACAACAATTTCAGGATTATCATCAAACACTATATATGATAAGCCTAAAAACTCCTTGTGGACATTTTATAAAAGTCCCAAGAAAACAAAATCCTTATAATCTTGAAAAGGATAATGAAAATTTTAAAAGAAAATACTTAGATAATCTAAGAAAAATAACTTGTAAGTGTCTCAATCTAGAAAAGATTAAAGAAAATTTACAAAAATCTTATGGAGAAAATCCATTAGAAAAATGGGAACAAAATCATGAAAGGGCAAAATTAACATTAAAACACCCTAGTATAATCATCAGAGTTAAACCCATGCTCTACAACGAAGATGATAAGATTGAATTTAGAGTTCAAATTAAAGAGTTACTCAATCTAAAATTAATAAGAATGAGTAAAAGTCCTCATAGTAGCCCAGCATTTATCGTTAGAAACCACGCTGAAATAAAAAGAGGAAAAGCTCGTATGGTAATAAACTACAAAGAGCTAAATAAAAATTGCTTATTTGATGGATATTTTATCCCAAATAAAAATAATCTAATTAACCTTGCTAAAGGAAAAACATATTTTTCAAAATTTGACTGTAAAAGTGGATTTTGGCAAATAAAGCTAGCAGAAGACTCAATACAGTTAATTGCATTCAGTACGCCTAATGGTCATTATGAGTGGTTAGTTATGCCTTTTGGGCTAAAAAATGCACCACAAATATTCCAAAGAAAAATGGATAAAATATTCTCAGAAAAGAACTTCTTAATTGTCTACATAGATGATATTTTAATATGTTCCAAAACATACGAAGAACATTTAACACATCTGAAAGAATTTTCAGAAATTTGTTTAAAAAATGGAATTGTGTTAAGCCAGAAAAAAGCTGACATTAATAAAAATGAAATAGAATTCTTAGGAATGATTATTTCAAAAAAATGGAATTGAACTCCAATCACACATATCAAAAAAGATAGTAGAATTTCCTGATAAATTAACAACAAAACAAGAAATTCAAAGATTTCTAGGTTGTTTAAATTACGCAGGAGAATTTATTCCGGACTTAGCAAAAAAATGGAACATTCTGCAAAAATTGATAAGAAAATCCAATAGACATGGATGGACAGACGAACACACACAGTGTATCAAAAGTCTAAAAGAAGAATGTGCTAAGTTACCCACACTCAGATTACCAGAAGATAGTGGTAATCTAGTTTTACAAACCAATGCATCTAATTATCATTGGGGAGCATTATTGCAAACCGATTTGAATGAAATTTGCAGGTACACAAGTGGTACTTTTAATGATGCCGAAACAAGATATTCGACAAATGAAAAAGAATTATTAGCCATTGTTAGAGGAATTAGAAAATTTTCTGCTTTCCTTTTACCAAAACAATTTGTTATTAGAACTGATAATACCCAGGTGTCAGGACTAATATTTAACAAGCTTCCTTCTGAACCACAATATAGAAGATTACATCGATGGCAAGTACTATTGTCTTTTTATTCATTCTCAATAGAATATATTAAAGGAAATGACAATTTTCTTGCGGATTTCATTTCTAGAAACGTCCAATATGGACAATTAGACAAAAATCCTGGTGAATAGGATATATGAAAAAATGAAGACAGTGGATGAGTCCATTGATGATAAAAGCCAAAAGCTTTTTAAAATAAGAGAGGCTGTCTGAACAATCTCGGATGCTACAATCTGAATTAAATCAGCTCAGTACTACCCAAGCTGAAAACATGAGAGAATTTTTACTCTTATGTGAGCATCTGGACACACGTCCATCACATAATTCAAATCTGAAAAGGAATATTAATCCCAACAAAGTGGCAGGAGATGTCCCACTAGCACCTAGTGCCAAAAACATCTCAATGGTAAGCACAGATATGCCAAATTCCACATCGAAAGATGAGGAAAAAAGCCGAGCAAATGAAGCAACAAGCTCATCATCGGCAAAAGCTGAAAAAATTATATCTGGGAAACCAGAGAGCAAAACTAACCAAGTTCCTTCAGGAACAAAAGTTTTTTCTTCTTTTCAGGTTGGAAAGCAACATCCAAAGGAAGAAGAGTATCTTGCCTTTACCAGATACATCTATAATCTCCCAGAAGAAAGTGGAGAAACATACGGTGTTTTAGGAACAACAAGTTTGTTTCCTAGGATATCAATTTTTCCTAATGGATTACCGAGCTTTACAGCTCAATTATTCGAATTTGGGTATTTAGATCGTGTGTATACAAAACCAGATTTAAAAGAACTGTCCCAACTACCCTCAAAATTGTTCGAAGCAATTAAGCCAATTAAGAATTTCGCTCAAGGCAATGGAGTTTACTGCAGGTTCTTTAGCATATCAATGGAATGCAGAGATTTGGAAGCATATTATCCTACCCTCAACTACATTTCAGTTGAGAAAATTAAGGAATTTAATGTTAAGGCCACCGGAGTTGATAAAAAACTTCCCCACCTTAATAAAAAATGGATTCAAACTAGAAGAGCGTTAGGAATAAAAGCCTTATACGCTATTCTTACAAGATTTTACAAGGAAGACTGCAGAGTCATCGATCAAGACCATGACTGGGTTTTGATTACTAAAGGAAAAACTAAGTCCAAAGAACTAAAAGAGAAGATACTCGACATAGAGCTCCACATGCTAGGAGCAACGGAAGAAACGTGGAAACTAGCATGCAAAATGTTAGATCATGACTATGCATAATGTAGCATAAAGAGGAAGACAAAAAAAATGACATAAGCACTTACGTCATGAAGCAATAAAGAAAAGGAATCCTTTTCTTTTTCTCAAAGACAAAAGAAGGACCATCAGGTCGGCCAATTAGCAAAAGAAGACAAGGAGTCATCTTATCACCAAGGAATCTTCAGCCACGAGCAATCAAAGCAAGGACTTGAAGATAATTATGTAAAATTTTAGGGAAGTCCCTAAAATAATTTTCTTTTGTAATAAATCCCTCCTTCTATCTATAAAAGGAGAGGAACTCAATACTTGAGAGGCAGACTACATTTTCCTAGAGAAAAACACTTTGAGAAAAATGTTAGGTACCTTCGAGAGTATGAGTGGTAGTGAGTAGTACTTCTCCCGCCAGGGAAAAGTATTTTTTATTATGTTATCAGTATTGTATAAGTATTATAGTATGTCTGTAAAAATTATTATATGAAATAAAAAGTTGGTTTTTATACCTCTCTTCTTATAACTCCAAGAATAGTCGTAAGTGAAGGTTGCGATCTTCAGCCTCAGGGAGGAACAGTAAAGAAGTAGCCAAAGACTGAGGTCGTCAGGGCGAAAGTACTATAAATAGCCTAAAGGGAGAACTACTGCGGTAGTGATAAAGACTGTTCATCGACGAAAGAGAAGGAAGGTATTAACGCAAACTTTTTATTCATATGATAAATTTTACAAATATACTATATATTACATATACCATACTTTAGACATAAGAAAGATACTCAGTACCTATAGGGAATTAAAAATAATATTGAAAATTTTATGAACGATATCAACCATGCTATTTGCATATTTACATGCTCATATCAGCATAAAAATGAAATTTTTACAAAGATCTTTGCATAGCATAAGAAAAAGAGCATGAAAGCATAAAAAGGCTTTATTACATATTAATAAAGCAATCAAGGAAATGGAATTAGTATACGAAAGTGCTAGTCATCCTTATGAAACTCTAATATTTTCTATGAATGAAATGAAAATATAAAGAAGACAAGAGTATTTTGAATACCAAAATGCTCTATCAATCTTAAAAAATTATAGAGTATTCACTGCTTAAAAACAGTATTTAAATATTTATTCCACAACCCTGTTTGAAATAAACAGCACCAAAATATATATTTAAAAATTATACAAATAATTAATGAGGATTCAAAAAAAAATTATAAGTGGTTTTTTGTAGAATGCTTTTCAATAATAATTTGTAAACTCAATTATGAATTAATGGAATATTATTGATTGAATAAATCTTATAAATTAAAGTATGCTGACATATGTTTCACCAATTTTATGTTGATAGTCAACCTACTGCAATTATCTTCCTTATGTACTAGTTGCATGGGATACATATATAAGTTATTATTAAAAAAAGGCAAAAAAACTTATATACGAAGTATAATTTTTCAGTGAAAGCAAGATTCAAATGAATTTTAAGGCTAAGAGGTTGGTGGATTGTTTTGAAATTAATTTTTCATGAGAGGAAAATATACAACTAACAAACCTCTTCAACTTTATCTTACATAAAAATAAAAGATGTAATATTGATTTAATTATAGCTCTAAAAAAGAAATTCAACAGTTTTAGGCAAAATTCATTGATTGTATTAATAAATATACAAAATCTATATTAATTTATTCAAAACTCAGTTACTAATATTTAATTTCACTATGATAGATATTTGAATTCATAGTTCAAATATGACCTGCTAAAATCCAAAATGCCTTCCATGCTATCTGTATATAGCCTGGAAAGAATTTATTGGGAAAATGTATATATATATATATATATAAATGATTAATTACGATCCAATATTGATTTAATTTAGAACTTAAAAGGCAAATTCAACAATTTTAGTCAAAGTTCATTGATTGTATGAATAAATATCTAAGCCTTTTTATTTACCTTCATTCATTGTTTTTTCTCTTTTATTTTTCTATTGATTTTACGTACTCTTTTTATTTTATTTGTCTTTCCTTTTGATTTGATTTCAAATTTAATTCAAATGCCCTGTATTTAAAATAAGTTAATTTTGAACAAATATCAAAATAAGTGAAGAAAATCAAATAAAACATAAAAAATTAAAGGACACTTTTAAATTATTTTAAAAGAATACGCATAATTTTTAAAAACAACTAAAAGTGAAAATATAAGAAATTAATGAAAGAAAAAAGAGTTTAAAGTGAGAAAGAAATTAAAGAAGTATTTTTCAAAGAAAGATATGGAAATAATTAACCATATGTAAGTTTTAATATCAATAAATATTAGCACTAACTAATTATAAAGTTACCAATTAAAAATGGCTTGTGTCAAATTTGTTCACTCATCACTAGTCTTCAAGAGTGTGTGCACACTCTCTATGTCATTTTAAATTACTTTAGGGGGTAATAGAACCATAGTTCAGTTTAGGTGTGTCAATGTGATTTCGATCATAGTCTAGAGGGATACTTGTGTCTTATCCCTAAAATTTATTCAAAATTTAGTTACTAATATTGAATATCACTATTATAGATATTTGAATTCATAGTTCAAATATGGCTTGATAAAATCCAAAATATCTTTCACACTATTTGTATCTATCTTGTGAAGAATTTTTTGGGCAAACGTATATGAATATATATATATATTTAAAAATTATACAAATGATTAATGACAATCCAAATTTATTTATTATTCATATAAAAAAAAATCCACCCTACAATAAAATAAATAATAATTGTTTTGGTAGAATGATCAATAATAATTTGTAAACTCGCATTATGAATTATTAAAATACAATTGAGTGAATATATATTGTAATTAGAAGGATTCTTACACATGTTTCACCGGTTTTATGACAGTCAGTCTATTGTAATTGTCTTCCTCTGTCAGTGTTTATTACTAAAAGCTTAGGCATGTAAAGTTTAATTAATATCAATGTGTACATGATGGTAAAATATGAACCTTACACCATGTCATATTTTGTTTTGTTATCTCTATCAACGATTTTACATTGACAATTAACCACTCTATCAAGGATTACGACTGAAAGTTTATGCACGTAAAGTTCAAGTAATATCAAGATGTACTTTATGATACAATACCATACAACATGCCATATCTTATTTTATTTTTGTTATTTCCATCACCAAAATTAAGACTAAAAGCTCATGCACGTGAAATTTAAGTAATACATGTCATCATTAGTGGCTAAAAGAGTCAATTGAAACCATTTCATTGAAAAGTATCGATACAATATGTTTTGTTGAATCTTTAGATATTATATCAAACGAATTCATATTTTCTCTATAAAAATACCCCTCACAGAAAAAGTGTTTTTTTAGAATGTTTTAAAATAAGTTCTAAAACAATATTATGAATTAATGAAATACTATAGAAAGAATATATGTCGTAATTAGAAGGATTGTCATATTTTATTTTGTTATTTCCATCATCAAATATATCAGTTTTACGTTGACAGTCAGCCTACTACAATTGTCTTCCTCTATCGGGGCCTAGCAGTGAAAGCTCATGTACATAAAATTTAAATAGTATTATCATCATCAATGAAGGAATCACATGTATTCAAAAGGTGTCAACTCACACCACTTCATTGAAAAGTATACAATGTTGATTGTTGAAAAGTTTTATTTATATGCATACTATGTATTTGATCCCTTTATATATTTACAGATATATTTTGTCATGTTTTGTTTTTGTTATCTCCATCACCAAATTCACCAATATTATGTTGGCAGTTAGCCTACATCAATCATTTTCCTCTAGCGGGAATTAGAATTGAAAGCTCATGCAGGTGAAGTTCAAGTAGTATAAGTATGCACCTTATGATATAGTATAAACCTTACAACATGTCATATTTCATTTTGTTATTCTTATCACTATATTCACAAGTTTTTTTATTGATTGTCAGCCTACTGCAATTGTTTTCGTTTATCAGGGCTTAGAACTGAAGCTCATGCACATAAAATTTAAGTAATACACATCGCCATCAGTGGTAGAACCACACATATTCAAAAAGAGTCAACTGACACCGTTCCACTAAAAAGGTATAGACACTACATGATATGTATATCTCTAAATATTATATCAAATGATTATTGACGATCCGAATTCATATTTTTTCTGTAAAAGATACCCCAACAAACAAGTTCTTTTTTCTAGAATATTTTTATATAAGTTCTAAAATCACATTAAGAATTAATTGACTACTACTGAGTGAATATATGTCATAATTAGAAAGATTGCCATATTTTGTTTTGTTATTTCCATCAGAATTCACCAGTTTTACATTGACAAATAGTCTACAACAATCGTCTTCCTTTATCGAGGCTTAGGATTAAAAGATCATGCATGTAAAGTTTAAATAATATTCATTATCATCAATGATGGAACCACATGTATTCAAAAGATATACTATGTAGATGGGTTAAAAGTTTTATTTATATACATTCTATTTATACAATCCCTAAATTTACTAGTATGTTTTTTTTTTTTTTATATGTTTTAACATACCTTGAAAAAATAGTTCCTCCAATTCAGTCAATGTATAATCTTAAGTTGATACTCACTGAATGACAAAGAAGATTATGGCAAGTAAACCATACTCTGCATAAACCATTTGTAGCCGTCATTCCCATTTTAAACTTGTAAAGAGAAACACACAGGAAGTAATTTTTCTTGTCTTAAAAGAATCAAATTCACTCTTTGTTTGTACTAAAACAAGGTGAATTGTGCATTTTAAAGAATCGATGGAAGATCCAATAATGGATGAAACAGACGAGATGTTGGTTTCACAACTTGGTTGAATCCCACAACACAGAAATGCCCATTTCTTAAATCCAATTGTTTCTTCGAATGAAGGACCAAATTTGAAGCCTCATTCAATCTCTTTTCCATCTGAATCTGAGTGGCCATTGAAAGTCTCCTTTCATGGTTTCAATGGATGGAGGGATCAACTAATGAAATGGAAAGAATGAGTTGAAATGATGGAGGTTATCCATCACCCTGTATGGAAAGGTGCAGGAATTTATGCAGCTATCAAAAGTTTAGTTTATAGAGTCCAGACATATCAAAATTTGATTTTTGGGTTGGTAGAGAGGTGATGCTGTGAGACTAACAGTTTTGTGTTTCCGTGGGATGAAGCTACTGTTTCTCTTGAAGACATGATGATTTTGGAAAGGTTTTCTGTTTTGGGTGACTCTGTTTTGTCCCCCTTTCAATCCCCTGAGTTGGTAGAGATTAAAGAGAATCGTGAAAGTGCGCGAATGGAGCTTATCGGATTGAAGACTAATAATCAGAGTAGGTGGTTGAATTTTTTCATGAATAGTGGTAAGAATTATGAACATGAAGCTTTTCTTTCTCTTTGGTTATCCAGATTTGTGTTTTTAAGAAAAATAGGTGCTCATGTTTTCTCAATAGTTGTTAATCTAGCTAGTGGTATGCGACTAGCACTTGCTCCTATTGGGTTTTTGGCCTTTTTTCCCTTCCTATATGGATAAATAAAAGTGTAAGGTTTTGGGTCTTCCTTCTTTTCCTTTGTTGATTATTTAGCCCAATTTGACTGGCCTATTTTGCCAATAAGCCCGTTATTATGGTGCATATGTAAGACTTTCTTTTAGGACTTATGTTAAAAGGATCACAAGAGATTGTGAGCAGCCATATAGAGAGAATAATGATAAGAGTGCAGATTTTCGCACAAACCCTAGCAGCCAATTTCAAATCGCAATTCTCGCTTCGTTTCTTATCCAATTGAGCTGATTTTTGGATAGATTTTTTGTTTCAATTTAATCTCTGATTGGGAAATGAGAGAGGATGATTTGGAGTCGTGTAGCTCTAGATTTTTGCTCGTGAACAGTAGCTGTGATTTGGTATTTTTACTCCTTTTATTTCTCTAGTTTTTAGTGTTGTCTTGTAGTTGTGTTGCTCATTGGCCATTTTGGAGAACACTTTTATAACTCTTTTTTATTTTATTGGAGCTTTGATCTTGTGGTGTTTACTCTTCACACCGAAGAGGTTTTCCACGTTATAATTTGGTCTCTTGTGTGTTGATTTATATTTCTTGCTTGGTCGATTTTTTTGTTGCCCAAGCAGTTTGTTCTTGCATTATTTTGTCTTCCATGGTTCACATAGAAGTGAAAGTTTTGACTTGGGTTTTCTTCGGTTATTGCCCTATCATGCACATTTATTTTGTGCTTGTCTTTCCCAATAGCTCTTGTTGTTCTTGCTAGTATATATAGGGACTTGGGCTCGTTGAAACAGGTTATGATAATTGCTTCATCAGAAGTGACAGGTAGAAATGGAGACAGATTTGACATTCATAAGCTTAGTCTTTGGTCGCCAGTGTTCTTTGTTCAAGTTTGGGCTTGGGAGAGGATGGTATATTTGCAGCCAGAGCAGGCTGCAAATTACAATATAGTTAGTGGGGTGAGAATACGCCGATGACAAAATATGAAACAATCGGGTGTAATTGATGTGACGTCTACTATTGACTCATTCAGAGATGTTTTTCGATGGAGGCCATACCCCTTGGCCGTGAAGGTTGGTTGATTGCCAAGTTTTACAAGGATAAAGAAGAGTAGACAATATTTGCAGGGCAAAATTTGGATATAGAAATGGAGTCTTTCGTTTGATGCTTGAAAGCATCTGAGCTTGTTGGTTTTGATTGTCAAGAGCCCTATCGAACAAATCGGGTAGCAATACAATTTGGATATGATCAAGACTTCGCTAAATGGATTCCTCGCTCGCCTTCAAGTCCAGAGCTTCCTGGTACAACTACAATAGACCTATGGATTCTGATTTGAGGTTATACTATCCTTCTAGGTTGTTTGAACTGGATGTAACTACAATGTATTTGAAAAGATGGAGAAACGAAACTAATCGGGATGTCTATGATGTTCTTCCTGATCTTCCTAAAGAATGTCAACTGGAGAATTACCATTAAGTTCCTCTTGGTTTTTCTCATCATTCGATAGGCCACTATTTTACAAACCTCCATAGATGAATTCTCCTTGTCATTTTCTATTCTGTAATATGCTTCTGCTTCGAATGAGGAGAAAAACCAGGAGGAACTTCTAGTTAGTTCTCCACTTGATATTCTTTCGATAGATCAGGAAGAACATCACACACATCCCGATTAGTTTCGTTTCTCCATCATTTCAAATACTGTGTAGTTACATCCAGTTCAAACAACATAGACATATAGTATAACCTCAAATCATAATCGATAGGTCTGTTGTAGTTGTAACAGGCAAGCTCTGGACTTGAAGGCGAGCGAGGAATCCATTTAGGGAAGTCTTGATCATATCAAAACTGCATTGCTACCCGATTTGGTCGATAGGGCTCTTGACAATCAAAACCAATAAGCTCAGATGCCCTCAAGCATCGAACGAAAGACTCCATTTCTATATCTAAATTTTTCCTTCCAAATATTGTCCACTCTTCTTTATCCTTGTAAAACTTGGGAATCTACCAACCTTCCATAGCCAATGTGTATGGCCTCCATCGAAAAAACACTCTAGATGAGTCAATAGTAGCCCTCACGTTAATTACACCCAATTGTTTCATATTATACCATCGGCGTATTCTCACCCACCCAACTATATTGTAATTTGGAGCCTGCTCTGGCTACAAAGATACTATCATCTCCCAAGCCCAAACTTGAACAAAGAACACTGGCGACCAAAGACTAAGTTCATGAATGTCAAATCTCTCTCCATTTCGACCTGTCACTTCTGATGATGCCATTATCATAACCTCTTTCAACGAGCCAAGTCCCTATATATAATAGAAAGAGCAATGTAACATCCCACAACTATAAAGAGCTAGAATTAGAAAGAGTAATTTTTGGAAATAATAAAAATCTGGGAATTTGACAAGAGTTAAGTTAAGAATGAGTTTTGGGTCAAATTCAAATGACCATAACTCCTATCCCAGGATGATAGAGGTGTGTTTACAGATACCATAGAAAATATCTTTCCAATGCCACTAAGTTTACGTTATTCCGAGTTCGTATGAGTGAGATATGCCCATTGGAAGTTGGGTTGTTTAAATAAGGAAAGTCCAATCCGGATTTTAGTAGGGCATTATGGTCTTTTCCATACCCAATTAAAGAATTTCGTTTTTGGTAATTATTTAGGTGTCTAAACTGAAGTTAATCATTTTACGCTTTTGAAAAACAAGTTAGGGTTTTGAGAGAAGAGAAAAAAAGAGAAAAGAAAAGGAGAAAAGAGGAGAGGAAGCAAGAATCCCTTGTGGATTTCATAAATAGGTGATCCCTACGAGTTATGTGAGATCACATAACATTGGGTTACTTCACCCACGCGCCAATCATGATTCAATTCAGCGAAGTTGTATTGCTTTGAAAGCAAATCTTATGAGTTCTTGATAATAATTCGATTGAAATCTTGTGGGTTCTTGTTGTTGGAGTTTCTTGAGTTTGACTCATGTTTTAGATGTGTTTTTGAGTATAATATTACATATATTGATGGTATAGGTTATTCTAAGTGTTTGGGGAAAGAACCAAGTTGAAGTTGGGGGTTTAGAGTTGAAAAATGAAGGAGAAAGAATTCACCTGGGCAAAGGCCTGGGGCGCCACCCCAGCCAGAGCGCCCCAACCCTGTGTCTGAAATTCAAGGGCTGGAACCCTACGCCTCTCAGAGCGCCAGGGACGCCCGTTCTTCTACCTTTTCCTTCTTCTTTCCGTACTAGTTCCTTAGCAACGTACCTATATTTTCTAGTCCATTTCTATACTATAAGGTACATCTAAACATCATGAAATCATCCATAAACATGAGATCATGAACCTTGAATCCATAATTCAATTCAAGGAAAGTTAAGAGTCAAGTCAAAAGGGTTAGGAGTTAAGTTAAGAGAAGTTCATAGAGTTTTCCAAAAGTCTCTTACAAACTTTTTAACTTTGTTTTAAGACTTAAGATTTAAGTTGTGTAAAGAATAAGAATAAAGATCATTTCTTCAAAGATTATACGGGAATTAAGTATTCCCAAAAGTTAAAATGTTTTTCACATTTGATCAAGAAAGGAAACACCAATTTCCAAGAGAGCTTTTAAGCTATGTTTTGAGTAATTATCTCAATCCAAAGAAAGACTTTTGTTTTTAAAACATATGAGGTAAGTATATTTTGGGTGTAGTATTAAGCACCAATATGGGGACGCGAGTTCATAATATCTCAAGTCTCCATAAACTATGTAGCCATCATGGGTAGAAATGATCATACTTTTTAGATGATTCCTTAGTGCTTTTTAGCATAGACTAATGGATCCACTTAGTTAAGGCATTTTATATGACGTCAAAGTATAGGATAGTTCTGGTAGCGTGGGCAAGACACTATATCATCACTTAGGCTCATAGTGGTGGTTGTCGGTTAGAGAAACTCCCACAATATTATATTACTTTTATGTAATTGAGTTGTTATTGCATTGCTTTAACATATTGAGTTATCATCTATTGTTTTAAATGATTTGCTTAAACTGCACCTTTATTGTCGTTTTTACTTTGCATTTGAGTTGAGTTATTGCATGAGTTAAATTATGAGACTACATCATGCGTTTAAGTCTTCCACTGAGTAAGTAAGCCAGGCCAAGGGTTCGCTTGGGATCAACAATGGTTCTCGAGTGCCGGCCACGTCTAGGGTGTAGGCTCGGGGAGTGACAAACTTGGTATCAGAGAAAGGAATTCAAGAGTCCCAGGGAGTCTATGAAGCCATGTCTGTAGAGTTCTAGTTATCGGTATGAAGTGCGCCACATCTATAATTAGAAGGCTGCAACACTTAGGAAATTATTTCACTTCTTTCACACTCATTTGTGCGTTAGAGTTTGATCTCTAAAATGTTTCTGCTAATTCGTGCTTCCACATGTCTTTTAGATCATGCCACCATGAAGAGCTGTCTGAGGTTGTCCTGCTAGATGAGATGTTGAGGACCAAGGGGTACTTAATGCACCTGAAGTGCAATCTAAAGGAGAAGCCATGAATGTTTAGTTCATGGAAGCGACCCGAATGTTAAGCCAAGTTGTGACTAACCTGGTTGGACAACAAAGAGGGGCTGGACAAGAAGTGACTGATACTTCAAGAATCCAAGAGTTCTTGAAGATGAATCCTCCAAGTTTCACTGGTTCAAGCACTACTGAGGATCCAGAGAGTTTTGTTGAGGAATTGAAAAAGGTATTTGAGGTTATGCAAGTTTTCGATGCTGAGCAAGTAGATATAGTTGCATATCAACTGAAGAATGTTTCTAGGACTTGGTTTGACCAGTGGAAGAGGGGTAGAGTTGAGGGAGCACCACCTGCGAGTTGGGCATGTTTTGAAGAGGCCTTCTTGGGGCATTTCTGTCCTCGAGAACTGAGAGAGGCCAAGGTATGGGAGTTTCTCGCTCTTAAGCATGAGTCACTAAGTGTTCATGATTACAACTTGAAGTTCACTCAACTTTCCCGATATGCTCCGGAGATGGTTGTGAATATGACAAGTAGTATGAGTTTGTTCGTTGTTGGGTTGTCCCGTCTGTCAAGTAAAGAGGGAAAGGCAGCCATGCTAATTGGGGACATGGATATATCAAGGTTGATGGTTTATGTGCAGCAGGATGATGAAGAGAAGCTGAGGGATAGAGAGGTGTTTAGAAACAAGAAAGTAAAGACATGGAATAAGTCCGGGCAGCAGAGGAATAATGTAAACCGGTTTTATTTTCTACAAAAGTAAAAGAGACCTACTCCATCATCTGCTAGTGCACCTGCACCTAAAAACAAAGGTGAGTACAATGGTGAGAATTCACAGAACTTCTGAGCTAGACTTGCACAGTCTCAGGGTAGAGTGGCACAAAGAGGTAATTGGGCTCCTTCATGTTCTAAGTGTGGTAGGACTCACCCAGGCAATTGTCGCGATGGCTCTACAGATTGTTTCAAGTCTGGACAAGAGGGTCACTTCATGAAAGAGTGCCCTAAGAACCAGCAATGTAATGGTAATCAGGGCAATAAAGTCCAATATTCATCACTTGCTCCACCAGACAGGGCAGCACCTAGAGAAGTTTCTTCTTATACTGGTGGAGGAGCAAACCGCCTTTATGCGATCACTAGTCGTCAAGAGTAAGAGAATTCTACAGATGTTGTCAATGGTATGATTAAAGTCTTTACTCTTGATGTTTATGCTTTACTAGACCCAGGAGCATGTTTATATTTTGTTACTCCTTATGTTGCAAATAATTTTGATGTTCTTCCTGAGAAACTTTGTGAACCCTTTTGTGTTTCTACACCTGTTGGGGAGTCTATTCTAGTTGAGCGAGTATATCGTGATTGTCTCATTTTCATCAATCACAAGGACAACATTGCTGATTTAGTTAAGTTACACATGGTAGATTTCGATATCATTCTAGGTATGGACTGGCTGCATGCATGTTATGCCTCCATTGATTGTAGAAAAGTTGTTAGGTTCCAAATTCTTAATGAGCCAGTTATAGAGTGGAGTAGAAGTTCAGCAGTGCCTGAGGGTCGTTTCATTTCGTACCTTAAGGTGAGAAAGTTAGTTTCGAAGGGGTGTGTCTATGAATCTAGTGTTGAGATACCTCCTATTGAGTTAGTTTCAGTTATGAATGAGTTTCAAGAAGTCTTTCGTGATGATCTACCCGAAGTCCCTCTTGAGAGAGAGATAGACTTCGGCATAGACATTCTTCCAGATACTAGTCCTATTTTATTTCTCCATATAGAATTGCACCAGCAAAGTTGAAAGAGCTAAAAGAACAGTTGAAAGATCTCCTTGATAAGGGTTTTATTCAACCAAGTGTCTTACCTTGGGCCACTCTGGTCTTATTTGTGAGAAAGAAAGATGGCTCCCTTAGGATGTGTATAGATTACTGTCAGTTGAACAAGGTTACCATCAAGAATAAGTACCCTCTTCCGAGAATTGATGATCTTTTCGATCAACTTTAGGGTGCTACTTGTTTCTCTAAGATAGACCTCAGATCAGGCTACCCTCAGTTGAAAGTAAAGAAATGTGACATTCCAGAGACAACATTCAGGACCTGTTATGGTCATTATGAGTTTCTGGTCATGTCGTTTGGTCTAACTAACGCATCTACAACATTTATGGACTTTATGAATAGAGTATTCAAACCTTATTTATATATATTTGTTATCGTGTTCATCGATGACATAATAATCTATTCAAGGAATGAAGAAGATTATGCTAGACATCTCAGAATAGTCCTCCAAATTCTAAACGATAAGGAGTTGTATGTTAAGTTATCTAAATGTGAGTTCTGGCTTGAGTCTAAGGCATTCTTAAGCCACATTGTTTTCGGTGAAGGGATTATAGTTGACACTCAAAAAATAGAGGCAGTACAAAATTGGCCTAGACCCATATCTCCAACTGATATTAGGATTTTCTTGGGTTTGGCTGGCTATTATAGAAGGTTAGTAGAGGGGTTCTCATCTATTTCATCCCTTTTGACCAAGTTAACTCAGAAAACAGTGAAATTTCAATGGTTTGAAGCTTGTGAAAAGAGCTTTCAGGAATTGAAAAAGAGGTTGACTACAGCCCCTGTATTGACCTTACCAGAAGTAATTCGAGGTTTTTTCATATATCGTGAAGGTCTAGAGTTAGTTTGGGTTGATTGTTAATGCAAAATGGCAAGGTTATAGCTTACGCCTCCAGACAGTTGAAAGTTCATGAGAGGAACTACCCAACCCATGATCTAGAGTTGGCTACCCTTGGTGTTCATGTGGATGTGTTCACCGATCATAAGAGCCTTCAGTATGTGTTTAGTTAGAAATACCTTAATCTCTAACAAAGAAGGTGGTTAGAGTTACTTAAATATTATGACACGAGTATTCTCTATCACCCAGGTAAGGCAAATGTTGTTGTTGATGCCTTGAGTAGATTGTCTATGGGTAGTACCACCCATTTTGAGGAAGATAAGAAAGAGTTAGCAAAAGATGTGCATAGACTTGTATGATTAGGATTTTGACTAATGAATTCCACAGAAGGAGGAGTAGGGGTGATGAATGGGGCTGAATCATCATTAGTGTTAGAATTAAAAGAGAAGCAAGACCAAGACCCTATTTTGCTTGAATTGAAGACAAATGTTCATAAGCAAAAAGTAATGGCTTTTGAACAAGGGGAAGATGGTGTATTGAGGTATCAAGGTAGGTTGTGTGTACCAAGGGTGGATGAACTTCAAGAAAGGATTATGGAGGAAGCTTATAGCTATAGATATTCTATCCATCTGGGTTCCACAAAGATGTACCATGACTTGAGAGAAGTCTATTGGTGGAGTAGTATGAAGAAGGGCATTGCAGAATTTGTTGCTAAGTGTCCGAATTTCCAACAAGTTAAAGTAGAGCACCAAAGGCCCAGTCGTATGGCTCAGAATATAGAACTTCCGGAATGGAAGTGGGAGATAATTAATATGGATTTTACTACTGGGTTTCTAAGGTGTCACAGGCAACATGATTCTATTTGGGTGATTGTTGAAGGAATGACTAAATCAGTCCACTTTTTTCCAGTAATGACTACCCATTCAGCTGAAGATTATACTAAGTTGTACATTCAAGAAATAGTGAGACTTCATGGAGTTCCGGTCTCCATAATTTCATATAGAGGTGCACAATTTACTACGCAGTTTTGGAAATCTTTTCAGAAAGGCTTGAATTCAAAGGTAAACTTAAGTACTGCCTTTCATCCGCAGACCGATGGGCAAGTAGAATGCACCATTCAGACCTTAGAGGATATGTTGAGGGCTTGTATGATTGATTTCAAAGGATATTGGGATGATTACCTACCTTTTATTGAATTTTCTTACAACAATAGTTACCACTCTAGCATCCCGATGGCTCCTTATGAAGCTCTTTATAGGAGAAGCTGCAGATCTCCTATTGGATGGTTTGAAGTTGGTGAATCTGGCTTGATAGGACCAGACTTTGTTCATCAAGCTATGTAGAAGGTGAAGGTTATTCAATAGAGGTTGAAAACGGCACAAAGTCGTCAGAAATCCTACACTGATATTAGGAGGAGGGAGTTAGAGTTTGAAGTAGATGATTGGGTATACCTGAAAGTTTCACCCATGATGGGTGTTATGAGATTTGGTAACAAGGGGAAGCTTAGTCCCCGCTATATTGGCCCTTACAGAATATCCAAGAGGATTGGCAATGTAGCTTATGAGTTAGAGTTACCCCAAGAGTTAACTGCGGTTCATCCGGTGTTCCACGTCTTCATGTTAAAAAAGTGCATGAGAGATCCTTCAATTATCATACCAACTGAATATATTGGTATCAATGATAGCTTGTCTTATGACGAGATCCATGTTTAGATTCTAGACTGTCAGGTTCGCAAGTTGAGGACAAAGGAAGTAGCATCAGTCAAAGTTCTTTCGAGAAATCAATTTATTGAGGAAGTTACTTAAGAAGTGGAGGAGGATATGAAGAAGAGATATCCACATCTCTTTGAGCCCAGAGAAATTCCAGACCAAGGGACAAAATCTCTTCTTAGTACTCTTTAATTATTATACTTGATTTGTTAGATTTGCTTATTGGGTGTTTGAGCGGAATGTTAGATGTTACACCCTTAGCCTACTAAGAGTAATCTCATTCAGGGACAAATGTTCCCAACGGGGGGGGGGGGGGAGAGATATTGTAACATCCCACAACTAGAAAGAGCTAGAATTTGAAAGAGTGATTTTTGGAAATAATAAAAAACTGGAAATTTGACAAGAGTTAAGTTAAGAATGAGTTTTGGGTCACCATCAAATGACCATAACTGCTAGCTCAAGATGAGTTAGGTGTGTTTCCAGATACGGTAGGAAATATCATTTAATTATCTTTCCAACGTCCCCGAGTTTGCGTGATTCCGAGTTCGTATGAGTGAGATATGCCCATTGGAAGTTGGGCTATTTGGATCAGGAAAGTCCAATCCGGATTTTAGAAGGGCATTATGGTCTTTTACATACCCAATTAAATAATTTCGTTTTTTGTAATTATTTAGGGCTATAAACTGAAGTTAGTCAATTTATGCTTTTGAAAAACTACTTAGGGTTTTCAGAGAAGAGAAAAGAGGAGATGGAGCAAGAATTGTCAAGATCTTCAAGAATCGCTTGTGGATTTCATCAAGGGGTGATCCCTACGAGGTATGTGAGATTACATAGCGTTGGTTTACTTCACCCACACACCAATCATGATTCAATTCAGTGAAGTTGTATTGTTTTGAAAGCAAAACTTATGAGTTCTTGATGATATTTCGTTTGAGATCTTTCGGGTTCTTGTTGTTGGAGTATCTTGAGTTTGATTCATTTTTTAGGTGTGTTTCCAAGTATAATCTTACATATATTGATGGTATAGTTTATTCTAAGTGTTTGGGGAAAGAACTAAGTTGAAATAACGGGTTTAGAGTTGAAAAACGAAGGAGCAAAGTCAGAATCAACCTGGGCAGGAGCCTAGGGCGCCGCCCCAGCCAGAACGCCCCAAAGGGGCTTCTGAAATTTGGGCTCTGGGGTGTCGTGCCAGCCAGAGCGCCCCAACCCTGTGTCTAAAATTCAAGGGCTGGTGCCCCGAGCCTCTCAGAGCTCCAGGGAAGCCAGTTCTTCCACCTTTTCCCCCTTCTTTCCGTACTAGTTTCTTAGCAACGTACCTATGTTTTCTAGTCAATTTCTATACTCTAAGGTACGTCTAAACAACATTTAATCATCCATAAATATGAGATCATGAACCTTGAATCCATAATTCAATTCGAGGAAAGTTAAGAGTCAAGTCAAAAAGGTTAAGAGTTCAGTTAACAGAAGTTCATAGAGTTTTCCAAAAGTGTCTTACAAACGTTTTAACTTTGTTTTAAGACTTAAGCTTTGAGTTGAGTAAAGAGTAAGAGTAAAGTTCATTTCTTCAAAGATTATATGGGAACTAAGTAATCCCAAAAGTTAAAATGTTCTCTACATTTGAGCATGAAAGGAAATACCGATTTCCAAGAGATATTTTAAGCTAAGTTTTGAGTAATTATCTCAAACCAAAAAAAGAGTTTTGTTTTTAAAATATATGAGCTGAGTATATTTTGGGAGTAGTATTGAGCATTGATATAGCGACGCGAGTTCATAATATGTCAAGTTTCCATAAACAATGTAGACATAATGGGTAGAAAGGATCATACTTTTTAGTTGATTCCTTAGTGCTTTTTAGAAAATATTAGTGGACCCATTTAGTTGAGGCATTTTATATGATGGAAAAGTATAGGACAGTTCTGGCAGCGTGGACAAGATGTTGTATCATCACTTAAGCTCATAGTAGTGGTTGTCGGTTAGAGAAACCCCCACAGTATTATATTAATTTTATGTAATTGAGTTGTTATTGCATTACTTTAACATGTTGAGCTATCATCTATTGTTTATAATGCTTTGTATAAAGTGCACCTTTATTGTCGTTTTTACTTTTCATTTGAGTTGAGTTATTGCATGAGTTATATTCTGAGACTGCTTTATGTGCTTAAGTCTTTCGCTGAGTAAGTAAGCCAGGCCAATGGTTCGCTTGGGGCCAACAATGGTTCTCGAGTGCTGGCCACGTCCAGGGTGTAGGCTCGGGGCTTGACAAAAAGCATGAGCTATTGGGAAAGACAAGCACAAAATAAATGTGCATGACAGGGCAATAGCCGAAGAAAACCTAAGTCAAAACTTTCACTTCTATTTGAACCAAGAGAAGACAAAATAATGCAAGAACAAACTGTTTGGGAAATAAACAAATCAACCAAGCAAGAAAAATAAATCAACACACAAGACACCAAATTTTAACGTGGAAAACCTCTTCGGTGTGAAGAGTAAAAACCACAATGCCAAAGCTCCAATAAAATAAACAAGAGAGATAAAAGTGTTATCCAAAATGGCCAGCAATAAAGTGCCAAACAATGAGCAACACAGCTAAAAGAGAGCACCAAAAACTACAGAAATAAAAGGAGTTAAAACAACAAAATCATAGTTACTGTTCACGAGCAAAAATCTGGAGCTACGCTACTCCAAATCACCCTCTATCAGTTACCAATCAAAGACAAAGTTGAAAGGAACAAGCTATCCAAAAATCAACTCAATCGGATAAGAAACGAAGTGGGAATCGCTATTTGAAATTGGTTGTTAGGGCTTGTGCGAAAATCTGCACTCTATCACTATTCTCTCTATATGGCTGCTCTTAATCTCTTGTGATCCTTCAAAAATAAGACCTAAAAGAAAGTCTTACATATGCACCATAATATTAGGCTTATGGGCTTGTCAAATTGGGCTAAATTGATCCACAAAGAAAAGGAAGGAAGACCCAAAACCAACAAGAGCAAGTGCTAGTAGCATACCTCTAGCTAGATTCACAGCTATTGAGAAAACAAGAGCACCTATTTTACATGGAAACACAAATCTTGAAAACCAAAGAGAAAGAAAAGTTTTATGTTCGTAATCATTACCACTATTCATGAAAAACTTCAACCACCTACTCTGATTATTAGTCTTCCATCCAACAAGCGCCCTTCGCGCATTTTCAACATCTTCTTTAATCTCTACCAACTCAGGGGATTCAAGGGGGGCCAAAATAGAGTCACCCAAAAACAAAAAACTTTCCCAAAATCATCATGTCTTCAAGAGTAACAATAGCTTCATCCCATGGAAACAAAAAATTGTTAGTCTCACAGCACCACCTTTTTACCAACCCAAAAATCAAATTTTAATATGTCTAGACTCTATAAACTGAACTCCTGATAGCTCTGTAAATTCTTACAGCTTTCCATTCAGGGTGATGGATAACCTCCATCATTTCAACCCATTCTTTCGATTTCATTTGTTGATCCCTCCATCCATTGCAACCATGAAAGGAGACTTTAAATGGCCACTCCGATTCGGATGGAAAAGGAATTGAAGGAGGCTTCAAATTCGGTCCTTCATTCGAAACAAAAATTGGATCTAAGAAATGGGGATATCTGTGTTGTGGGATTCAACCAATTTGTGAAACCAACATCTCGTTTGTTTCATCCATCATTGGATGTTCCGTCGATTCTTTAAAATGCACAATTCACCTTGTTTTAGGATAAACAAAGAGTGAATTTGATTCTTTTAGGACAAGAAAAAGTACTTCTTGTGTGTTTATCTTTACAAGTTTAAAATGCGAATGACGGCAACAAATGGTTTATGCAGAGTATGGTTTACTTGCCCTAATCTTCTTTGTTCTTTAGTGAGTATCAACTTAAGATTATACATTGACTAAAATGGAGGAACTATTTTTTTTTCAAGGGGTGTTAAAACATAAAAAATAAATAAACATGCGATTAAATTTAGGGATTGTATAAATAGAATGTATATAAATAAAACTTTTAACCTATCTACATAGTATATCTTTTGAATACATGTGGTTCCGTCATTGATGATAATGAATATTATTTAAACTTTACGTGCATGAGCTTTTAATCCTAAGCCCTGTAAAGGAAGACGATTGTTGTAGACTATCGGTCAACGTAAAACTGGTGAATTCTAATGGAAATAACAAATCAAAATATGACAATCTTTCTAATTATCACATGTATTCACTCAGTAGTATTCCATTAATTCTTAATGTGATTTCAGAACTTATTTAAAAATAAGTTAGAAAAAACCACTTGTTTGATGGGGTATCTTTTATAGAAAAAATATGAATTTGAACTGTCAATAATGATTTGATATAATATTTAGAGATATACATAGCACGTAGTATCTATACCTTTTTAGTGGAGCAGTGTCAGTTGATTCTTTGTGAATATTTGTGGCTCTACCACTGATGGTGATGTGTATTACATAAATTTTATGTGCATGAGTTTCAGTTCTAAGCCCTAATAGAGGAAAAGAATTGCAGTAGGCTGACAATCAATAAAAAAAACGGGTGAATATAGTGATAAGAATAACAAAATGAAATATGACATGTTGTAAGGTTTATACTATATCATAAGGTACATACTTATATTACTTGAACTTCACCTGCATGAGCTTTCAATTTTAATCCCCAGTAGAGGAAAATGATTGATGTAGGCTAACTGCCAACATAATATTGGGGAATTTGGTGATGGAGATAACAAAAACAAAACATGACAAAATATATAAAGGAATCAAATACATAGTATGCATATAAATAAAACTTTTCAACTATCAACATAGTATACTTTTTCAATGAAGTGGTGTGAGTTGGCACCTTTTGAATACATGTGATTCCGCCGTTGATGATGATTATACTATTTAAATTTTATGTACTTGATCTTTCACTGCTAAGCCCCGATAGAGGAAGACGATTGTAGTAGGCTTACTGTCAACGTAAAACTGATGGATTTGAATCAATTTGATGATGGAAATAACAAAACAAAATATGACAATCCTTCTAATTACAACATATATTCTTTCTATAGTATTTCATTAATTCATAATATTATTTCAGAACTTATTGTAAAACATTCTTAAAAAACACTTTTTCTGTGAGCGGTATTTTTTTTTTAGAGAAAATATGAATTCGTTTGATATAATATTTAAGGATTCAACAAAACATATTGTATCGATACTTTTCAATGAAACGGTTTCAATTAACTCTTTTAGCCACTAATGATGACATGTATTACTTAGACTTCACGTGCATGAGCTTTTAGTCTTAACTTGATAGAGGAAAACAATTAAGTTGACTATCAACGTAAAACTGGTGAATTTGGTGATGGGAATAACAAAACAAAACAAAATATGACATGTTGTATGGTTCATATTGTATCATAAGGTACATCTTGATATTACTTGAACTTTATGTGCATAAGCTTTCAGTCGTAATCCTTGATAGAGTGGTTCATTGTCAATGTAAAATCGGTGACAGAGATAACAAAACAAAATATGACATGGTGTAAGGTTCATATTTTACCATCATGTACACATTAATATTAATTAAACTTTACATGCCTAAGCTTTTAGTCTGAAACACTGATAGAGGAAGACAATTACAATAGACTGACTATCATACAACCGGTGAAACATATGTAAGAATCTTTCTAATTACAACATATATTCACTCAATAGTATTTCATTAATTCATAATGTGAGTTTACAAATTATTATTGATCATTCTACCAAAAACACTTATTATTTATTTTATTTTAGGGTGGGTTTTTTTTTATATAGAAAAAATAAATAAATTTGGATTGTCATTAATCATTTGTATAATTTTTAAATATATATATGTATATACGTTTGTCCAAGATATTCTTCACAAGATATATACAAATAGTGTGAAAGATATTTTGGATTTTTATCAAACCATATTTGAACTATGAATTCAAATATCTATAATAGTGATATTCAATATTACTAACTGAATTTTGAATAAATTTTAGGGATAAGACACAAATATCCCTCTAGACTATGATTGAAATCACAGAAACACACCTAAACTTAACTATGGTTCTATTACCCCCTAAACTAATTTAAAATGTCATAGAGAGTGTGCAGACTCTCTGGAAGACTAGTGATGAGTGAACAAATTTGACACAAGTCATTTTTAATTGGTAACTTTATAGTTAGTTAGTGCTAATATTTATTCATATTAAAACTTACATATGTTTAGTTATTTCCATTTCTTTCTTGGTAAAATACTACTTAAACTTTACGGTTAATTATTTACCCCCCTTATCTCATTTCACGTGAATTTAATACCATCATAACGGATGCCGTGG
The DNA here is from genome assembly GCA_029582215.1 of Solanum sparsipilum. Classification (NCBI taxonomy): domain Eukaryota; kingdom Viridiplantae; phylum Streptophyta; class Magnoliopsida; order Solanales; family Solanaceae; genus Solanum; species Solanum sparsipilum. Next base: position 44,178 of record JAKRZT010004214.1, read on the forward strand.
CAAAAAAAAAAGAATTTTTTTGAAAGCGCGAAGTTATTTTTTTAAAAAAGTAATGGTCCCACTTTATATATATAATGAAAAACCCACCCCATTCTTCTTCTTCTTTAAACCACCCACACTGCTTTCTCAAAACCCCACCTACCCCCTCTACCTGCTTGTCTTTTCTTCCTCAAACTCCCCACCACCCTATCCCCACCCCACCCCATCCTCTTTCTCCTTCTTTAAACTCTACATTCAAAGTACATTTTCTCGTTAAACACATAAACAAAAAGAATCACATTCAAGACCCACATAATTTTTTTACTCTATACTTTGGAGATTTGATCTTTCTTAAAAAGTTATGAAGTTTTTTGAAAATGAATGACTTTGGCATAAAAGAAGATGAGGTTTTGTTAACCGATCTATAATGTTAATGGTTGGCAATGGCGATTGAAGCAATGGGTAGAGATTTTTTTATTTTTTATTTTAAAAAAATCACTACAAATAAATATGTTTTTCGAATTAGTTAATAATTATACCTTGATTAGTATATAAAAAAAAATGAAGAACACCGACAATCGACATGGTAGTAAATGATGTTGAGTATTGAAAAAAAATCACTGCTAATGATTTCAATAATTCTTAAACTAATTAAGAACTAACGATTAACTAGTATTTAAATATTCTGCAATGGAAAGAAAGAAATGAATTTAAAAAAATCAAAAATCAAATTTTAGAGAATTTCCAATGTGGCTATGACGTGGCGCTTATGTGGTTCTAATGTGTCAATGACGTGGCGCGTGTGTAATACACTTGCCAACTTGAGACTGGTTTTAGGGTGATATTAATTCACTTCAAATATGTTAAGGGGGGTAAATAATTACCCGTAAGGTTTAAGTACTAAAGTAAGTTTTCGTGCCAAGTTCAGGGGGTTTTTATGTATTTTCCCTTTTAAAAATTATGCATATTTTTTTGAAATAATTTAAAAGTGTCCTTTAGTATTTTTATGTTTTATTTGATTTTCTTCACTTATTTTGATATTCATTCAAAATTAACTTATTTTAAATATAAGACATTTGAATTAAATTTGAAATCAAATGAAAAGGAAAGACAAATAAAATAAAAATAGTAAATAAAATCAATAGAAAAATAAAAGAGAAAAAACAATGAATCAAGGTAAAAAAAGGTTTAGATATTTATTCATACAATCAATGAACTTTGACTCAAATTGTTGAATTTGCCTTTTAAGTTCTAAATTAAATCAATATTGGATCTTAATTAATCATTTGTATATTTTCTAAATATAAATATATATGTATATACATTTGCCCAAGAAATTCGTTACAGGCTATATACATATAGTGTGAAAGATATTTTGGATTTTAGCAAGCCATATTTGAACTATGAATTCAAATATCTATCACAGTGACATTAAATATTAGGAACTAAGTTTTGAATAAATTTATACATATAGATTTTGTATATTTATTAATACAATCAATGAATTTTGCCTAAAACTGTTATATTGGTTTTTAGAGCTATAATTAAATCAATATTGCATCTTTAGTTTTTATGTAAGATGAAGTTAAAGAGATTTGTTAGTTGTATATTTTCCTCTCATGAAAAATTAATTTTAAAACAATCCACCAACCTTTTAGCTGTAAAATTCATTCAAATCTTGCTTTCACTAAAAAATTCTAATTCTTATATAAGGTTTTTTTTTGTAATATATCTATATTAAATGTTGAATTTTTCATATGTTTAGATTTTTTATTATTTTAAGAATAAGTTCTATCCCCCTCTCTCTCTCTCTCTATATATATATATATATATATATATATATACTAGTCTCTAGACACGTGCATTTGACGTGTATCCCATGCAACTAGTACATAAGTAAGATAATTGCAGTAGGTTGACTATCAACATAAAATTGGTTAAACATACGTACGAATACTTTAATCTATAACATTTATTCACTCAATAATATTCCATTAATTCATAATTGAGTTTACAAATTTTTATTGAAAAGCATTCTACAAAAATGACTTATCATTTTTTTTTGAATCCTCATTAATTATTTGTATAATTTTTAAATATATATATATGTTTTCCCAAGAAATTCCTCCCATGCTATAGACAGATAGTGTGAAAGATATTTTGGATTTTAGCAAGTCATATTTGAACTATGAATTCAAATATCTATAATATTAACATTAATTTTTAGTAACTGTGTTTTGAAAAACTTTTATACATATTTTGTATATTTATTAATACAATCAATTAATTTTGACTAAATTTTTTGAATTTTTCTTTAAACTGCTATAATTAAATCAATATTACATCTTTTTTTTCTATGTAAGCAGAAGTTAAAGAGGTTTATTAGTTTCCTCTCATTGAAAATTAATTTTAAAACAATCCACCTACCTCTTAAGGTCAAAATTTATTCGGATCTTTCTTTCACTGAAAAATTATACTTTCTACATAAGTTTTTTTATGATATATCTATATTAAATGTTGAATTTTTCATGTGTTTAGTTTTAAATTTTAAGCATAACTTCTAGTTTTATATATCTAGTAGTCTCTGGACACGTGTGTTGCACGTGTATCCAATGCATGTAGTACATAAGGAAGACAAATGCAGTCGGCTGAAGGGTGGGTTGTTTTTCTTATAGAAAAAATAAATAAACTTGGATCGTCATTAGTCATTTGTATAATTTTTAAATATATATGTATATACGTTTGCCCTAGAAATTTTTCTTAGGCTATATATAGATAGTGTAAAAGATATTTTAGACTTTAGCAAGCCATATTTGAACTAAGAATTCAAATATCTATAATAGTGACATTAAATATTAGTAACTGAGTTTTGTATAAGTTTTATACGAATTTTGTATACTTATTCATACAATCAATGAACTATGACTAAAACTATTAAATTTATATTTTAAGTGGTATAATTACATCAATATTGCAGGATTTGTGTTTATGTAAGAAGAAGTTAAAAGAGGTTTGTTGGTTGGATAGTTTCCTCTCATGGTAAATTAATTTCAAAAGAATTCACCAACCTCTTAGGCTCAAAATTTATTCGAATCTTGCTTACACTGAAATATTATAGTTTGTCTATAAGTTATTTTTAATATATCTATATTTAATGTTGAATTTTTCATGTGTTTAGTTTTTTAATTTAAAGAATAACTTTATATATATATATATACTAGTCTCTAGAAAATGTGTGTTGCACGTGTATCCCATGCAAGTAGTATATAAGGAAGACAATTGCAGTAGGCTGACTGTTAATATCCATGTATAAGAATACCTCTACTTATAACATATAGATATAGTCACTCAATAGTATTTCAATAATTCATAATTGAGTTTACAAATTATTATTGAAAAACATTCTACAAAAACCACTTATTATTATTCTTTAGCATGATGGGGGTGTATTTTTTTTAAAGAAAAGATAAATAAATACTGATCGTCGTTAATCATTTGAATAGTTTTTAAATAATATGTTTGGCCAAGAAATTCTTCACATAATATATGTTACACTTCGGTATTTGCAAGAGCTACAAATAGAAAGAAATAAATTGGAAACATCAAAATCTGAAATTTTGCAAGTTATGCATGAGTTAGGAGTTTTGGGTCAGCTTCAAACGACCATAACTTTCAGTACATAATGAGCTAGCTGGTACATAAGATATCAAATGAAAGGTCTTGAAATCCTCTTTCCAACGCCACCGCGTTTGCTAATTTTTTAGCTTGTATGAGGAGATATGCCTGTTTGAAGTCGGGTTGTCCAGTTAAGGAAAGTTACCCTAAAATATGAGGGGTATTTTGATCTTTCCTTACCCTTTCAGTTTTGATCAGTTTTAGTAAATAATTAGGGTTCTAAACTGATTTGGTTCAGTTTTACAAATCCTAATTTACGCTAGGATTTTGAGAGGAGTTTAAGTAGAGGAGAAAAGGAGAAAAGTAAAGGCGTTCTTCAAGTTTGCTAGTGAATCTAAGGTCATTTCACCAAGGGTTTAATCACTAAGAGGCATGTGAGTTCTCATAGTGTCTGGTTCTTTCACCCACAATCCAATCATGTTATTTTCAGCGCAATTTTGTTCTTGAAGTCGAAGGATTAAAGTTCTTGATTAGTGTTCTTGAAGTTTTGCCTTCGTTCTTGAATTAGGATGGGTTTGACGAGTTCTTGAGAAAATCGTATTGAGTTTAGGAGTTATTTTTAAATAGATTGTTGTATGCTTGTATTGGGTAATTGAGTATAAGGAGAAATTAAGAAAAAGAATCGATTCTAGTTGAATTAAGGTGAGAAAATGAGAAGAAAAATCCATCGGGTTAACCTGGGGAGGGGCTGACATGGCGTGCCCCTGATGCACTAGGGGATCTGGGGCAGCACACCAGCAGTGCACCATTTTGGACTCTTTGAAGTTTAGAGGTTGGCGCCTCCCGCTAGCAGTGCGCGGGGTCGCCTGCCCCTACCTTTTTTAGTCGTGTAGCCTGTCTGAGTACTTTTAAACTATACCTTCTCTTCCTATCAATTCTAACTACTCTAAACTACTTCTAAACATCTAAAAATCTTTCACAACGTGAAATATAACCTTGAAGTCACAATTCAAATTCAAGGTGGAGCTAAGAGTCAAGTCTTGAGAGTTCTTCGAGTCTTTTCAAAAAGTCTTTTACAATTGTTTTTTAACTTATTTTAAGACTTGAGCATTGCATTTGAGAAAGAGTAGAGCTAAGTTCATTTTCTTTAAGATGGTATATGAGAACTAAGTATTCCCAAGAATAAATGTTTTCACATTTAAGATGAGAGTAAACATCGATTTCAAAATAGTTCTTGAGCAATTTTCATTACTATATCTTTTAAGAGAACAATTTTAGAGTAATAATTTCAAAGCAATAGAAAGAGTTATACTTTTAAACATATGAGCTAGTTACATTGTGGGAGTAAAATTGAGCACCGATATGAGAGAAAGTTCTAAGAACTCACAGCCCCCATAAACCATGTAGCCAACGTGGGTAGAAAAGGGTCATACTTTTTATATGATTCCTTATTGCTTTTAAGCATAGACTAGTGGATCCACTTAGTTAGTAGGTTCTATACCCCAACAAAGTGTAGGACAGTTCTAGCAGCGTGGGCTAGATGTTATATCATCACATAGCTCATAGTGATGGTTGTCGATTAGAGAATCTCCTAAACAAAGTTATTTAGTATTTTTACATACAAACTGAGTTATTGTTGTATTTTTTTCAATCATTGAATTTCGATCTACTGTTTTAAACGCTTTTCTTTATATTGCATCTTTATCAATGCTTTATATTGAGATGAGTGGAGTTCAGTTGAGACGAGGTAAGTTGTTTCTTCAATTCCAGTTCAAGCTTATGTCTTTTTTAGATTTCCCCTCACATTCTTGTACTTTACATGTACTGACGCCATTTGACATGCATCTTTTATGATGCAAATACAGGTAATCAAGATCAACATCTGACGCTTCGTTGATCCAATTGAGCTTCAGAGTTGTTGGTGAGCCTTATTGTTTCCAGAGGATCCCTTGTTTACTTCAGTCATTTTCATTTTGTTATTAGGATGTTGTGGGACCTGTCTCGACGTCCATATTAGTTAGTAGAGGCATCATAGATAGATAGACAATATTAGTTTATTAGTCTTGTCCATTTCAGTTGTTATGTTCTAGACTTGAGTTCCCTATTCGACTAGTTGGATGCTTATTTTTTAAACATTCTAAGTTTATCTTTTGAGATAGTTGAGTAAAATTTAACTTTTAAGTTCATCTTATATATGAGTAAGTTTTCCGCTAAGACTTAAGACAACCCTAGAATTCGCTTGGGGCAAACAATAGTTCTCGAGTGTCGGCATGCCCAGGGTGTACGCTTAGGCCATTACAAACATGGTATGAGAGCACAGAGTTCAACATTCCTATGGTGTCTATGAAACTGTGTCTGTATAGTCTTAGTTATCGGTGTGAAGCGCGCCATATCTATAATGAGGAGGCTGTGACATTTGGGAACTATCACTTCTTTCATACTCTTTTCGTGTGATAGAATTCATCTTTATAAAGTTACCTTCTAATTCGTGCTTGCGCGTATCTTTCAGATCATGCCTCGATGAAGAGTTTCCCGAGGTCATCCTAACAAAAGGAAGCACCGGAAGTGCAACCCCAAAGAGAGGTCACTAATGCTGAGTATTTGAATGTTGAGTCAAGTGGTGACCAACCAAGCTGGGCAATAAAGAGGGAATAAAGATGATGTGGCTGATACGTCCAGAATCCGTGAGATCTTAAGGGCACCCAACTTTCCCATTATGCTCCAGAGATAGTTGCTGACATGAGGAGCAGAATGAGTTTGTTTGTTTCTGGGCTGTCCCGTCTGTCAAGCAAAGAGGGTAAGGCTACGTTGTTGATGGGGGATATGGACATTGCAAGGCTGATGATCCATGTGCAGTAGGTTGAGGAAGATAAGATAAGAGATAGAGAAAAGTTCTAGAATAAGAAGGCAAAGACAACATGAAATGAGTTTGGGCCGCAGAAGAATAATGCAAGACGGTCTTGTTTTCAACACAAGCCAAATGGACCTTCTTCATCATCTTTTTGTGCACCTGCACCAAGGAACGCAGGTGAGTTAAAGAATCATAATTCGCAGAACTTCAGACCTAGACCTGCACAGGCTCAAGGTAATATGGCACAATGAGGTAATAGGACTCCTGTATGTGCTAAGTGTGGTAGGATCCACTCAGGAGTGTGTCATGATGGCTCCACTAGTTAGTTCAAGTGTGGTTAGAATTGTCACTTCATGTGAGAGTTTCCTAAGAACAGGCAAGGTAGTTGTAATGGGGGCAATAAAGCCCAATCTTCTTCAGTGGCTCCATCAGACAGAGCTGCACCTAGAGGAGCTACTTCAACGACAGGTGGAGGAGCAAATCGTCTATATTCTATCGCTAGTCGCCAAAAGCAAGAGAATTCTCTAGATGTTGTCACTGATATGATCAAAGTCTTTACTCTTGATGTTTATGATTTATTAGATCTAAGAGCAAGTCTATATTTTGTGACTCCTTATATTGCTATGAATTTTGATATTCTTCTTGAGCAACTTCTTGAGACCTTCAGTGTTTCTATACCTATTGGTGAGTCTGTTCTAGCCGAGAGAGTTTATTGTGATTATACCATTTTCGTCAATCACAAGGACATCATGGCTGACTTAGTCGAGTCAGACATGGTAGAATTTGATGTTATTCTAGGTATGGACTGGTTTCATGCATGTTATGCCTCAGTTGATTGTAGGACTCGAGTAGTTAAGTTTCAATTTTCTAATGAGCCAGTTATAGAGTTGAGGATTAGTTCAGCAGTCCCTAAGAGTTGTTTTATTTTGTACCTTAAGGCGAGAAAGTTAGTTTCCAAGGAGTGCATCTATCACTTAGTCCGAGTCAATGACTCTACTGTTGAGACACCACCTAATCAGTCAGTTCCAGTTGTGAGTGAGTTTCCTAAGGTCTTCCTAGATGATGTTCCAGAGTCCCTCCTAAGAGAGAAACATACTTCGGTATAGCTATTCTTCCTGATACTCTTCCTATCTCTATTCTTCCATATAGAATGGCTCCAACTGAGTTGAAGAAGTTAAGAGAGTAGTTGAAAGACCTTCTTGATAAAGATGTATCTTGACTTAGGAGATGTCTATTGGCGGAGTAGTATGGAGAAATGTATGGGCGATCCTTCGCTTATTATACCGACTGAAGACATTGGTATTAAGGATAACTTATCTTATGAGGAGATTTCCATACATATTCTAGATCGTGAGGTTCGCAAGTTGAGAACCAAAGAGATAGCATCATTCAAGGTGTTATGGAGGAATTAGTTTGTTGAGGAAGCTACTTAGGAAGATGAGGAGGATATGAAGAAGAGATACCCACATCTCTTTGAGTCCAGAGAGATTCAAATATAAGGTACTAATCCTTTCTTGGCATTTATTTAGTTGAAATATTTTGTTGCTATGTATATTGAGTGTTTGAAATGGGTGTTAGATGTTAGCACCCTTACTCTATTTAGAGAAATCTCATTTATTGACGAATGTTCCCAAGGACATATTGTAACACCTCGGAATTTGCAAGAGCAAAAAATAAAAAGAACTAAATTGGAAACAACAAAATCTGAAATTTTGCAAGTTATGCATGGGTTAGGATTTTTGGGTCAATTTCAAATGACCATAAATTTCAGTACATAATGAGTTCGGTGGGCCATAAGATATCAAATGAAGGGTCTTGGAATCCTCTTTCCAACTACGCCAAGTTTGATAATTTTTGAACTTGTATGAGGGAGATACGCATGTTTGAAGTTGAGTTGTCCAGTTAAGGAAAGTTACCTCAAAATATCAGGGAATTTTGGTCATTTAATTACCCTTTCATATTTAAGCATTTTTAGTAAATAATTAGGGGTCTAAACTGATTTGGTTCAGTTTTAAAAATCTTAATTTACACTAGGGTTTTGAGAGGAGTTCAAGAAGAGGAGAAAAGGAGAGAAGTCAAGGCATTCTTCAAGTTTGCTTGCGAATCGAAGGTTGTTTCGGCAAGGGTTCAATCCCTAAGAGGTATGTGAGTTCTCATAGTGTTGGGTTCGTTCACCCACACACAAATCATGTTATTTTCAGCTCAATTTCATTCTTGAAGTTGAAGGATTAGAGTTCTTGATTAGTGTTCTTGAAGTTTTGTCTTCGTTCTTGAATTAGGATGGGTTTGATGAGTTCTTGAGATAATCGTATCGAGTTTAAAAGTTATTTTTTAGTAAATTCTTGTATTCTTGTATTGTATAATTGAATTTAAGGAGAAATTGAGAAAAATAATTGATTCTAGTCGAATTAAGATCAGAAAACGTGAAGAAAAGTTTGTCCGGTTGAAATAGGGAGGGGCCGGCACGGCCAGCCCTAGATGCACCAAAGGTTCTGGGGCGGCATGCCAGCAGTGCGCCATTTTGGACTCTGAAGTTTAGGGAATGGCTACTCGCACCAGCAGTGCGCCATGGTTGCCTGCCACCACCCTTTTTTTTGTCGTACAGCCCGTCTGTGTCCTTTTAAAGTGTACCTTCACATCATATCGATTCTAAGTACTCTAAACCACTTGTAAACATCTAGAAATCATTCACAACATGAAATATAACCTTGAATTCATAATTTAAATTCAAGGTAGAGGTAAGAGTCTGTAATACCCTGGAAACTAGTAGACTAAACTAGAGCCTTATGTTAGGGTTCTAGAGTTTCATATGAGGGGTTTAGTGGTTAAATATCAAGGAACGTGTTACACCCCATATAGTAGTAGACCATCTAGGGTTTAATGGAGGGTTGCAAGGTCAAGTGCCAAGGAAAAAGGGGCAAAGCCTAGCCAAAGGCTGCCCTAACCTTGGCAATGTACTCCCCCAAGTTACGGCCATCACCACGGCCAGTGGTCTTGACCACAATTCCTAGAAGGCCTAGTAAAGGTCCCTCAGCCTCATGGGAGGTAGGTCCTTTAAAGTCAAGCCACTTTTTAGGGACCACGAGCCACTTCACGGCCAATGGTATTGACCATGGTTCGTGGGAAGGCTCGTGGTCATGCCTTAGCTTTGTGGAGGCCAAGACACTAAGCCTTAGCCACTGCCAAAGGACCATGGGTAGGACCACGGGCAGTGGTCTTGACCACAGCTCGTGAAGTCCTGTCGTGGTGCCTGGGAGTGGGCTGCCTAGTGAAGGGTCTTTTTTTAAATTCCTTTGTAGTTAGATTTAAGTGGGGGTCATTTTATATGGAATTTATACACCTATATAAACTATTTTAAGTCACTAACCACCTTAACTAAGTCATTAAAAATCAAAACCCCAAAATATTCTCCTCTCAAATATTTCTCTCTTTAAGACTTGAAGAAGAAGATAGAGCTTGAAGCTAAGGTCGAGAACAAGGCTCCATTGTTGCAAGATTTTGTGAGGAATTTGAATCAAGGTATGTTAGATTATTCATTTATTGATTCTTCCATCCACAGAGCCCCCTAGATTTACCCCAAATTGTGAAGAAGAACCCCAATCTAAGCTAGGGTTTCTTTCTATGTTGTGGGTAGAGTTGAGTATGATTCCAATTGAATGGATAGTACTTGTTTATGATCGTTTAAGTACTGATTCATGATATTATGATGATATTACATGTTTTCCATGTTAAACCCTAGTCTAATTGATGAAATTGAATTATGTGGGTTTATGCCATGAAAGGTGAAATTGATGATTCATTGGGGAACTTCTAAAAATGATGTTATGAGTATTAATTGTTCAAGAATAGGAGCATGTAAACATGAATTCAACTAGAATAAAGTATATGTGAGGGATAATGACTAGTAAAGCTTGATTATGAACCTTAATGATGAATTGTGTCTAGAATCTCTTGATATTGAAGAATGTGATTAGAATGCCTTGAAATCTAGGTATGAATGATGATTGTAAGAAGTAAAGCCTTGAGAGTAAGGCTTGTAGTCATGAGTGTTGAATCACTAGGGCTTTGAGAGTAAAGTTAATGTGATGAATAGAAGTCTAATAGGTAGCTTTGTGGTGAAAGGCCTATACTCACCTAACCTACCTTTTATATGCTTGAATGTATAAAGTGATAAGATCACTGGAACATGGATTGATTGTCAAGGACATTATTCCATGAGACATGACTGTTAAGCAAACTAAGGATTAATAGTGAATCTTGGGATGTATGCTTTGACCCAAGTGGATATTAACAATAAGATGAAGTGACACACAAGGTAGGGTCCAGGCTCCAAGTTGAAATGACAACCACACCCAGTTGATGTGAGGACTATCCAAGTTAAAGGGGGAAACTCTTACGTAGTAGAGTGTGGGTTTTCCCAAATTTAGGTCTCATAAGATGGAAGCCTTCACATAGTGGAGTTAGGGTTTCTAGTAGCAATCTCCATATCCAATGAACTAAGACATACTTCAAGAAGTATCTACAAGTGTTCAAAAACATTAATGGACTTAGACATACTTAACCTAATGATGAACTTAGACATGCTTAAAGAAGTGTCTCATAGGGTTCAACCTAATAATGAACTAAGATGTGCTTAAAGAAAGTACCTCATACTGTTCTAAGGTTTAAAGAGAGGGACTAGTTTCAAACTAAGAAGTATGAGTAAGAAGACCTAAAAGTGGTACTTAGTATGAATGGTATTATGGGATGTCATTGATTCATTGCACAAGTATGACTTAAGGTTATTCAAGAAAGTGTTCTAATATATGATGTATGATTAGATAAGATTGTGCTAGAGTTGCCTTCATTGTGAGTATTGACTAAAGGCTAGAGATTCTCTTGGTTATGAGAGTTAATTTAAAGGATGAGATCCTAAGGTGATTAGTATGATGGCCTAAGGTGGTACTTAGTGTGAGTTAGATTATGGGGTCTTACTCATTGATGCGTCCACGATTTGGACTCATTTAGGACTTTATTTGGATAGATTTAGTGTCCTCAAATGCTTAGTTTGTGCCAATAACTGATGTAAAACCCTTGATTTCTAGGTATTTAGATTGAGGAGCAAAGCATGGACACTAATTTGCAAAAAGGAATGAAGCGAGCTGAAAGAGCGAAGAAATGAAGGCCTGGTGATCGCCTAGTTCCTTCGGCGTGTCGCCAAATGGCCATTACATCACCTAAAGTTGAAGTGTGCCAAGGCTTGAAGGAGAAATCAAATAGACGAGAGAAATGATCAGTCGACGTGTCACTGAGTGGTTCCGCAATGCATTGTTGGATCGCCCAAAGTTACAGAACTTGAGGATTTTGAAGGCCAAAGCAAGAAGGCGATGAAATTGGTCAAAGGGAGGATCGGCGGGCCTGACTTACTGCGCCGAATGGCCCTTCACAACATATTTTTGGCGAATATAAATACATTTTCAAACATTATGTTTAGTATCAAATTTTATTATGAATATTCATTAGAGTAATTTTTGAGTTTGAACTTTGAGTATTGAGACTAAGTTTTCCTTAGCTATGAAGAATTGAAGTTTTCCATTTTTGAGAAATTTGACGAGGGTCTTTGAGATTCTTCAATTAAGACCTTTGTGAAGAAGAATTTAATCTTACCCAGTTGATGGAAACTCAGTTTGGTAACGATTTTTATCTTTTTATGATCTCTAGCTAATACCCCAGCTCTTGGGGTGTGATTATGTGATGATGGGTTGATTTAGCTTGTGGGTATTGGTAATTGTTAGTTTAAATGTTGTTTAGAAGTGATTTCAATCAGTAATTATGGTTAAAATTAAAGGATTGTAGTTGCAATTGCAGTTCTACCTTCGTGTTTTTGGCTTGCTTGAGAGAGAGGTTTTAAAACCAAGATTACTGAATTGATGGTCTGTGGGCATTGGGTTGTAATGGGTTCAGCTCAGGAGAGTGAATCCTAAACCCTTTTCCACACATTCAGCTCGAGAGAGAGAATGGACTAGAGAAAGTTTATCCCCACTAAAGTCTATTTTATTAACTGATTTACAACTAACTACTAACAGTTGCAATTGTAACGACCTGTAAAACGGATAAGTAAAACTAGAGCCTAACCAGTGAATGTGTGAGTTTAACATGTGTTAGGTGGTTTTATGTTGTCTCGAGCTTTGGTTGAGGGGTTTAGGGATTAAACATGAAGGTATGACTCCCCAAGGACCACCCTAGGGGTCCTTGAGGAGGACCCTTAGCCTAACCCCAAGGCTTCCCCAAATAAAGAAGAGTTGCCAAAATGTGGTAACCTACGGAAGGGGTCCACACCCCGTAGGTCCATCCACACACCGTGGTTGGACTCCGTAGGTCAAGGGCCCATGAACCAAGCTGCAGCCCCAGACGACGGACCAACAACACGGTCCGTGAATGGACTCACAGTCCGTAGGTCTAGGGCATGAGTCACTGCCTGCAATCTACAGATTTGGTTTGGCCAAGTGAGGGGTTATTTCGTAATTAGCTAATTAATTATTTTATGTGGAGGGACGGTTATTTTAGGTTAATTAAGGTATTTTAAGAGTATTAAAAGTATTAATCTCTATTTTAGACTTCATTATTTTCAAAACCCCAAATGAAACCTCCCCTCCCCCTCCAAAAGTTCTCTCTCTAGAAACCTCCATTAGAGGTGAAGATTTCAAGCTTCCAAGGTCAAAATCTTCAAGTTTTCAAAGGATTTTTGAGGGATTCTTTTTAAAAAGGTATGGTGGTCTTCATCCTTGACTTAGTTTCTTTCAAGGAGCCAATCTCAAAAGTGATTTAAAGTCTCCAATGTTTTCTCTAAAACCCTAGTTTTCAATCTATATATGGGTTCGATTCTAAATGATTTCTAATGGTTTTATTGCATTGAATTATGAATGAATTGTGGATTTAAAGTTGAATTAATATGATTTCTTCCTAGAACCCATGTTTTCCCCCAATTTCCTAAATTGTGATTCATGATTGCGAGTTGATTGATTATGCAAGTATGTTGAATTGTTGATGCTTATATTGATTTAAGTGATTGAATCATGTCAATTTCATTATCTATTATAGTATCTTGGATTCAAGGATTGATGTTGGTTCTTAGCCTTGAAAGGGAAGTTATGATCAAATTACATATTAAACTAGAATTGTGCTTGATCTATTGATCTACTTGAAAGGTGGAGGTGTTTATTTACTAGGTATATTGTGGTATTGAATTGATGTACCTCGGATATATGTATGATCATGATGTTAAGTATGTGTGTGTGATTTCAATGGATGTATAATGATCATGTTTAGAATGAAAGTGTGTTATGATTGAATGTTATTTCTCAATTAACACCTATGAATGATAAGGCTATATGTGAAAGGTTATTCTCACATACAAACGTACTCATGAATGAAATTCTACGATAATGTTAATAATGATGGGTCGATTGAAAGGCTATTCTAAATTGGACTCTAATGATTGATAATGACTTGTTGTGAAAGGACTTTCTCACAATAAGGGGATTCTTAGGTGAAAGGCTATTCTCATATTTGAATCCATGAGCTTTCCAATGAATGAATGTTGGGATGGGATGGATACTCATCCGGGAGTTGAGGCGGAGTATCTAACAATCCCTATATCCCATTTTAATGAATGTTGGGTTTGAGATGGATACTCATCCCTGAGTTGAGGTGGAGTTTCTAGTAACAATCTCTTATCCCATAATGAATTAATGTAATAAATGTAATGTACTCCGTGGGGAATAATGCTAAGCACCGAGTGGATATGAATTGAGATGGATGCTCATCCGGGACTTTAGGCGGGGTATCTAGTAACAATCTGTTGACATGGATGCTCATCCGTGAGTTGAGGCGGGGTATATATTAGCAATCTCCCTATCCCATAACTATTTTCCCACCTAGGTCTAGCTAGTGGATCTTCTTAAGGATAAACAAACGATGGTCCTACCATAGGCAAGTAGGAATCCCTTATTCGGTGAGGGTGACACTTGGATTCCATGAATTTCTCACATGGTCTATGTCGGTTAAGGCTTACTCCCACAATAATGTTAATGAACTATGGCTTCTTAAGAATGCACTACTTTGTGTGGGTGGTAGTATGAGACTCCATCTATGCATTGCACAAGTAGGCTTTGAGAGAGGTTGTGGTGTGTTCCTTTATAATGTTAAGTGTAATGAATGTGCTCTTATGATGATGTTAATAAATAATGTTGATATAATATCTAAAGAATGAAGGTTCTCTTAATGTAAAAAAGTTAATGGAGAAAGTTGACTCTTATATCCTTAAATGTAAAGATGCATGCTATATTTGGGATTGTATTATGAGTTACTTCATTGTCATGACTTAATGAACATGAATGTGCCTTGTCTATGGTGGCTTCAATGAGTAGTAGTGTGGGATGCTACTTGCATATTGCACAAGTATGACCTAGAGTTGCCCTAGGTGATGGTCTATAGGTATTTATATGGCTTATGTAATGTTTATGTCTCTTATGCATGTGAATGGTGTAAAGATGGAAAGGTTGAATGGTAAGTTCACTTTTGGTGACCTTAAGGTGGTACCTTAGTGTGGATGGTGGTATGGGACCCTATCCATACATTGTACAAGGTATAACTTGAGGGTTACTTGGGATCAAAGCTTAATGTGAAGGTAATGGGTTATATGTGATTATGTTCTAATGTGGTTAAATGACTTAAATGTTGGTTGTGGTTGAATATTATGCCTTTTGTGTTTATGTTCATGAATGTTTTATCAAAATGACATATATCATGACTATCAAAGAAAATGTCCGTTTTAAGCATGTTTTTGCATGGCTATCATACTTAGTACTTAATTGTGCCAACCCCATTCTTCTTCTATGTTTTTAGTATAAGTGTAGGTTCAGGCAAGTGATTGCTTCCATCTAGATTGAAGTGCATGGATTGCTATTATTCCAAGATCAAGTGGTATGTCATCATAGATCGAGTACAAGTGTTTAAAAGTTTCTTTTATTTCATGTAATAGACAATGTTAGTCTTTTCGATTGTAAAGTGTTGTGACCCTATTATGTTTCAAGTATGTTGATTAGATGGACATGTGAGACGATAGACTTCTACTTGCATTGAAATGTTTTGAATGTTATATTGTATGATTTTATAAAGAAAAGTTTTTAAATTCCGCACTATTTCTAAGTATGTTATATTATGAATGCTATTTGGGGTCAAGTACGCCGTGTCGCTTCCGGGGTGTAGACTCGGGTCATGAAAAACATGGTATCAGAGTACAAGGTTTTGAGAATAGTTTTTAGGGTTGATGTCTACAAGCCATGTCTAGTAGAGTCTTGTTCATCGGTGTGAGTCGTGACACATCTTTAAGCCATAGGCGATAGGATGTTAGGGAGTTGCACTTCTTTCATATTCTTGAAGTCATGCCTTAGAGTTTAGCTCTATAAGTGTTCCTTTTCCTAATCCTTCTCTTGTATTTATAGGATATGAATACAAGAAGGACGCCCGCAAGGAGAGTGGAAGAGGAAGTTGTGAATGACGGAATTCCTCCCCATGATCCTCAATGACTTCAAGGTGACTAAGTTCCTCAAGAGAATGAAGTTCTGGTTAATGCTCCGGCCATGACTAATGATGAAATTAGGTTGGCTTTTCTAACCTTAGCCCAAGCCATGACAGCCCAAGTGACTAGAGGTATGGGGCCTAGAGTGAATGTTATTGAAAGCACTATGGCTTCTAGGTTGGGGGACTTTGTGAGGATGAATCCTCCAGTTTTCCTAGGTTTAAAAGTTGGAGAGAATCCCCAAGAATTCTTGGATGAAGTGTATAAGATAGTCAATGCTATGGGAGTAACTTCTAGGGAGAAAACGGAGTTGGCTTCCTATCAATTGAAAGATGTGGCCCAAGTGTAGTTCACTCAATGGAAAAGCAATAGGCCTATAGAAGCGGGTCCTATAGAATGGGAGGAGTTTAAGAGAGATTTCCTTGGTAGGTACTTTCCCCGTGAGAAAAGGGAGGTTAAGGTGGAGGAGTTTATAAACCTTAGGCAAGGTAGCATGAGTGTGGATGAATATTCCTTGAAGTTTACCCTATTGTCTAAGTATGCTCCATCTTTGGTGTCCAACCCTAGAGATGAAATGAGTCACTTTGTGACCGATGTATTCGACCTAGTTAAGGAAGAGTGTCGTACGGTGATGCTTCATGATGATATGAACATTTCTAGACTCATTGTGTATGCTCAATCTATTGAGGAGTCCAAACTTGAGAGAAAGAGTAGAGGGATGAAGATGGGTAGATCCGATGAGCAAGGTCAACCTAGGTCTAAAAAGAGGTTCTACAACCAAGATTCTTCAATGTTGAACAAGGCTAGGGTGTCTAACCCTAAATCTCAAGGAGCGAAAGGAAATGGGTCTTCTTTTGAGAGGACTAGATGTGACAAGTGTGGGAAGCAACATTTGGGTGAGTGCCTTGCCGGCACAGATGGATGCTTTGGGTGTGGAAAGAAGGGTCATAATATGAGAGATTGCCTAACACTCTCGGCAAAAGGAAGAGAGACCAAACAAGCTTTTGTTGATGTCCTGGATCCTAATACTCCAAAGAGAAACCGTTTCTACGTGCTGCAAGCTAACAAAGACAAATGAGCTAATCTGGATGAAGGTACCGGTAAGTGATAGTTCCTTTTGGTTGTGAATGTTGTATTGAGATTCCTATGTTGTTTTCTCGTTAGCCTTAGTTGGGTTTTCTCCTAATTGGGGGATAGTATGTTGAATAGTAAGGTTGTTGAGAGTTTTGATATCCTTATCTCTTTCCTTCTATTCTTATTTAAGCTTGAGACCAAGAGTTCTTGTAGCTTGTTTCATGTTTTGGAGTCATTTGTGATTATGAGTTTCCATGGTCGCTTTATGTTGTGCATGTTCTAGTTGAATTCTTGTTTAAATGAGAAATTGAGTTTCTATGAATTATGCTCCTCATGTTAATGTGCATTTAGTATGAATTGTCTATATGCTTCATGAGGTTGATTGTTGAACATGCCAAAATGTGTTTTTATGAAAAGGTTGCATAATATTCATAATGATGTTATGATGAGCATGATATGAGTTGGAAAAGGTAATTCCTCCAATGTAATGAGAAATGATGAAGTTTTGGTGCATAATGAGTTAGTAGATGTAGTTCCTACCTTCTTGTGTGCATTGAACATGTTTGAGTTGGAGTTGGCGTTTCCTCCTAGTTTTGTGCATTTGATTATAATGTTGCATCCATGATGGGCTGCTAGTTTTGAGTCGTTGACCTCTTAGTGTGTTTAAAGTGTCATTCGAGGACGAATGTTCATAAGTAGGGGATAATGTAATGACCCGTAGAACAAATAAGTAAAACTAGAGCCTAACTAATGAGTGTGTGAGTTTGTCATGAGGTTTTAGGTGGTTTGATGTTGTCCCGAGCTTTGGTTTAGGGGTTTAGGGGTTAAACGCCAAGGTACGACTCCCCAAGGACCACCCTAGGGGTCCTTGAGAAGGACCCTTAGCCTAACCCCAAGGGTGCCCCAAATGAAGAAGACTTACCAAAATGTGGTGACCTACGGAAGGGGTCCACGCCCCGTGGATGGCCTCCGTAGGTCAAGGGCCCATGAACCAAGCTGCATCCCCAGACTACGGACCAACAACACGATCCGTGAATGGACTCACGGTCCGTGGGTCTAGGGCGTGAGTCATTGCCTGCAATCTGCAGATTTGCTTCGGCCAAGTGAGGGGTTATTTGGTCATTAGCTAATTTATTACTTTAAGTGGAGGGACGGTTATTTCAAGTTAATTAAGGTATTTTCAGAGTATTAAAGTATTAAACTCTATTTTAGACTTCATTATTTTCAAAACCCCAAATGAAACCTCCCCTCCCCCCTCCAAAAGTTCTCTCTCTAGAAACCTCCATTGGAGGTGAAGATTTCAAGTTTCCAAGGTCAAAATCTTCAAGTTTTCGAAGGATTTTTGAGGGATTCTTCTTAAAAAAGTATGGCAGTCTTCATCCTTGACTTAGTTTCTTTCAAGGAGCCAATCTCAAAAGTGATTTCAAGTCTCCAATGATTTCTCTAAAACCCTAGTTTTCAATATATGCATGGGTTCAATTCTAAATGATTTATAAAGGCTTTATTGCATTAAATTATGATTGAATTGTGGATTTAAATATGAATTAAGATGATTTCTTCCTAGAACCCATGTTTTCCCCCAATTTCCGAAATTGTGATTTGTGATTGGGAGTTGATTGATTATGCATGTATGTTGAAATGTTGATGCTTATATTGATTGAAGTGATTGAATCATGTCAATTTCATTATCTAGTGTAGTATATTGGATTTATGGATTGATGTTGGTTCTTAGCCTTGAAAGGCAAGTTATGATCAAATTACATATTGAAGTAGAATTGTGCTTGATCTATTGATCAACTTGAAAGGTGGAGGTGTTTATTTACTAGGTATATTGTGGTATTGAATTGATGTATCTCGTCCTTGTACCTCGGATATATGTATGATATGATGTAAAGTATGTGTGTGTGATTTCAATGGATGTATAATGATCATGTTTAGAATGAAAGTGTGTTATGATTGAATGTTATTTCTCAATTAACACCTATGAATGATGAGGTTATATGTGAAAGGTTATTCTCACATACAAACACACTCATGAATGGCTAATGAATGAAATTCTATGATAATGTTAATGATGATGGGTTGATTGAAAGGCTATTCTCAATTGGACTCTAATGAATGATAATGACTTGTTGTGAAAGAACTTTCTCACAATAAGGGGATTCTTAGGTGAAAGGCTATTCTCATCTTTGAATATATGAGCTTTCCAATGAATGAATGTTGGGATAGGATGGCTACTCATCCGGGAGTTGAGGTGGAGTATTTAGTAACAATCCCTATATCCCATTTTAAGGAATATTGGGTTTGAGATGGATACTCATCCATGAGTTGAGGCGGAGTGTCTAGTTCCAATATCTTATACCATAATGAATTAATGTAATGAATGTAATGTACTCCGTGGGGAATAATGCTAGGCACCGAGTGGATATGAATTGAAAGGATGCTTATCCGGGAATTTAAGCGGGGTATCTAGTAACAATCTCTTGAGATGGATGCTCATCCGTGAGTTGAGGCGGGGTTTCTAGTATCAATCTCCCTATCTCATGACTATGTGCCCATGTAGGTCTAGCTAGTGGATCCACTTAAGGCTAAACAAACAATGGTCCCACTTTAGGGAAGGAGGAATCCCTTATCTGGTGAGGGTGACACCGGGATTCCATGAATTGCTCACATTGTCTATGTCGGTTAAGGCTTACTCCCACAATAATGTTAATGAACTAAGGCTTCTTAAGAATGCACTACTTAGTGTGGGTGGTGGTATGGGACGTTATCTATGCATTGCACAAGTAAGCTTTGAGGTATGTTGTGGTGTGTTCCATTATAATGTTAAATCTAGTGAATGTGCTCTTATGAATGTAACGACCCGAGAGCACCCCCTAGTCGTTACCGGCGTATTCGACCTCAAAGAGGTCTTAAACAAGCCCTTAGCCTTCATCATAGCATGTATCATAGAATAAAATTACGGAAAATTTAAAACTTTTACTTTGGAAGTTCAACTTCACTTCATATATGGAAATAGAATCTAACTTCGCCACAATGTACCATCTAGAGATAGAAGTATCGAAAATGGGACTTAGCCCTTACATCAATTAGAAGCCTAGAATAGGAAAGTACAACAATGTCTTTCAACATAATCAAAGGACTAAACATAGAAGCTAGATCATATGGTCTCGTCCTCGTACTTGAGGACTCACCAACTTGGGGAAGCAACTCCAAGTGCCTTAAAAAGTAAGCTTGAATCTTCAACGGCCCGAACCTAAATATGTGGGGAAAAGGGAAAAATATGGGTTAGTACTACACACGTACTAAGTATGGCTGCATAAAAACCATTTGAAACATACATAAAAGGACATTTAGCCAAAACATGCTTTTTACCAAGTAAATCCAATATGCACACAAAGTAAGCATCATGGCACCACCCAACATGATATCATCTCAACATGTAGACAACCCAAGCAATACTAGTACAATGCAAAGAATAGAATCCCATAACCTTACTCAAAGCCAAATATCACATTAAGTAACCTACTTCATGCATACACTCATAATGTCATATTTCATCATAACCTACCATATTCATAATGATTATACATAACATAGCTTCAACATACATAAGTCATAATCATCATAATCATAAGACAACACTACTACAACCATCTCTTAGGATCCCACAAGTGCAATGTGCAAGAGAAGTCGCATACCCTCCCTTACACTATGTAGAAAAACCTCAAGAAAGTCCTAGTAATAGTTCATACCTTTCATACCTTCATTTACTTTTACATTAGGGAGACATTGCCATAACCGACATAGACCATGAGAGCTATATGGAATCCGGTGTTCTACTCCCACACCGAAAAGAGAGGGTTAACACTTGCCTAAGGTGTAACCATTCGTACATAGCTATCTAGGTGGATCCACTAAGACAAAGTCCTATGTGGGCACATAGTTTAGGGTCAAGGATATTACTCCTAGAAATCCTAAATTACTAAACGTGGGGATTTCCATCTCATGAGACAACACCTACCGTGGGTAATTCAGACTTGCTAAACGTGAGGAAACCCATGTGGGTAGCCGGACTTACTGAACGTGAGACCACCATCTCATTTATATGCCCTTTCGGTGCTAAGCATCTAATTCCCTTTTGTAATCATCTTTAGTCATCACATAAGTTCACATTACCCTTTTGTAGACTTTTATGAAAACATCTTACCATAATAGCTCATATGTGTTCATAAGTGAGTAACAATCCTTTCACTTTAGAAACACTTAGTAAGTGAGTAACCCTTTCACTTCACATTACGCTATAATCATGAGAACTACCTTTCAATCATATAGAAATCATACCATAACATACATACATATTTCGTAGCTAATTCAAGTGTAGAGGGTTAAGGATGAGGAAACTAGGTCATCAACACCACAACAACACATTAG